>NW_026505230.1:0-20310 GCF_026875155.1 Cherax quadricarinatus
CTGAAAACGCCCTTACGTTCCGGGTTTTATAAACTACTTAGGGGCGGATTGGACGGGTAAAGCTTACTTGAAAACTTATGTTACAGGAATTTGGGCCCAAACCTTAGACAGCTTAAACCCTTTTTGACCCCTTGGGTAAAAAATTTTACAGTGAATTTTCCCAAAGTGTGAGTTTGGCCAGACAAAAATTTAAAAATTTAGGATTTCGGATTGGAAATGTGAAGTCGTCCTTTGAACGCCAAGTAAAGGCCTTAAAATTTCCCTACCCCTGGGTAGAAAAAGGTTCAAGATTTTTAGGAGTTGCGGTTTTAACCGTGGGTTTGTAAATTTTGACAGGTTATTTTTCCCTAAGGTTAACTCCAAAAAAAAAGTTTTCGGCCCCAGGATGTGAAATTGTTTTAATTTTTTAAAAAAGTTTAACCCTTTCCCCAGTATTGAAGCCCGATTTAAAACCTTTCCACTTAAAAATAGATGCCATGAAATTGCTTTGGGAGCCGCATTGTTACAGAAGGCTTCCAAATTCTGACCTATTACAACTGTTTCTTATTTTTCTTCTAAGTTAAAGAAACCCCAAAATTTAAATTATTCAACTATAGAAAAAGAAGCCTTAGCTCTCGTTGTATCCCTAGAGAATTTGATGTATATTTGGATCTTTACCCATCAGATATCGGTGTACTCGATATAACCCTTTGACCTTCATAAATTCTATGAAATCGAAGAACGCCAGAAAAACTTCTTGAGCTTTTGAGAATTCAACCCTTCTCTATAACCTTTTCCCATATAAAAGGAAAACATAATCTCATTGCTGATGCCTCTCTGGGCCCTTGAAATTTTTATTAATATACCTTTATTTTTAACAGTATGAGTCGGTACTTTTAGCCCATCTATGTTGTGGAGAGCTGGAGATGATGTAGGACTGCTGTCTATGTTACAACCTCTGCTACTAGGGACAGATGCTACCCACCACAGGAGTACAAGTCAATGGCGACCGTCAGTCACGAGGGGGGAGGTGTTACGCCCCCCTACTTCACTCCATTATATACAAAAATAAAAGGCCTGGTTAAAATAAGTTCTGTAATAATTATATCGCGAACCACTTATTACAAGCTAGATAAAGCAGGTTCGACTATTATTATTATGGGGTACAGTATGAATCATCAAAAGTACTCTCTTTGTATTATATTGTATTATATTATATCTTTCCCCATGATTATTATAATTATAATATTATATTATATTATTATTAGGTTAGGTATTACGAATGTGTAACCACTACTGTAGTGCCCAATTGGTTTGGTTCTAGAATTGACGCCACGCGTCGCCTTCTGGCCGAGCTGAAGTCATACTATGAAGTAGTGAGTGAGTCAGTCAGCTCCTTGCTTGACTCGGTAGGGTCTTAAACCCAAAGCCCCTAGCTTAAACTAAAACTTTATCCCAATTTCTTGCCTTTGCCATTAGTCTGGAAATTTCATGTCACTATGAAAGATAACTATTTCGTTACCCTAGACCCCTTTTTAAAAGAGTAGATTATTAATTGAAATTATTGTATCATACTTGTTATTGAGAATTTGAAAGTAAGATTGGGTTTCTTGCTGTATAGTTTTTTCATTTATAATTGCTTGTGGTTATTTAATTCACTAACCAAATTTCCCTGAAGCTAAATGATTGGTAATAAAATAAAAAATAACAAAAAAAAAAATGTTGTTATTTGTGCCCCATTGTTACGATGAAGATTAATTCGTAACGTGGGCACCTAGCTCCCTTGTGGGCACAGCTCCATTGTGGGCACCTAAACTCCCTTGTGGGGACCTAGCTCCCTTGTGGGCACCTAGCTCCATTGTGCGCACCTAGCTCCCTTGTGGGCACCTAGCTCCCTTGTGGGCACCTAGCTCCCTTGTGGGCACCTTGCTCCTTGTGGGCACCTAGCTCCTGTGGGCAACCAGCTCCCTTTGGGCACCTAGCTCCCTTGTGGGCACCTAGCTCCCTTGTGGGCACCAGCTCTCTTGTGGGCACCTAGCTCCCTTGTGGACACCTATCTCCCTTGTGGGCAGCTAGCTCCCTTGTGGGCACCAGCGCCCTTGTGGGCACCAGCTCCCTTGTGGGAAACCCAGCTCCCTTGTGGGCACCTAGCTCCTTTGTGGGCACCAGCGCCCTTGTGGGCACGTAGCTCCCTTGTGGGCACCTAGCTCCCTTGTGGGCACTAGCTCCCTTGTGGGCACCTAGCTCCCTTGTGGGCACCTAGCTCCCTTGTGAGCACCTAGCTCCCTTGTGGGCACCTAGCTCCTTGTGGGCACCAGCTCCCTTGTGGGCACCTACTCTCTTGTGGCACCTAGCTCCCTTTTGGGCACCTAGCTCCCTTGTGGGCACCTAGCTCCCTTGTGAGCACCTAGTTCCCTTGTGGGCACCTAGCTCTCTAGTGGGCACCTAGCTCCCTTGTGGGCACCTAGCTCCCTTGTGGCACTTAGCTCCCTTGTGGGCACCTACTCCTTGTGGGCACATAGCTCCCTTGTGGGCACCTAGCTCCCTTGTGGGCACCTAGCTTCTTGTGGGCACCTAGCTCCCTTGTGGGCACCTAGCTCCCTTATGGGCACCTAGCTCCCTTGTGGGCACGTAGCTCCCTTGTGGGCACCTAGCTCCCTTGTGGCACCTAGCTTCCTTGTGTGGGCACCTAGCTCTTTGTGGGCACCTAGCTCACTTGTGGGGACCTAGCTCCCTTGTGGGCTCCTAGCTCCCTTGTTGGCACCTAGCTCTCTTGTGAGCGCCTAGCTCTCTAGTGGGCACCTAGCTCCCTTGTGGGCACCTAGCTCCCTTGTGGGCACCTAGCTCTCTAGTTGGCACCTAGCTCTCTAGTGGGCGCCTAGCTCTCTAGTGGGCACCTAGCTCTCTAGTGGGCACCTAGCTTTCTAGTGGGCACCTAGCTTTCTAGTGGGCACCTAACTCCCTTGTGGGCACCTAGCTCCCTTGTGGGCACCTAGCTCCCTTGTGGGCACCTAGCTCCCTTGTGGGCACCTAGCTCCCTTGTGGGCACCTAGCTCCTTGTGGCACCTAGCTCTCTTGTGGGCACCTTGCTCAGTTATGGCACCTAGCTCCCTTGTGGGCACCTGGCTCCCTTGTGGGCACCTAGCTCCCTTTCAGTGCTCATCTTTCTTAGTATCTGACTGACTCCTCCAACTCTTACCACCTCCCCACTACTACTTCTTCCACCTCCGCTACTACCACTACTACCACTACTACTACCACTACTACCACTACCACTACTACCACTACCACCAACTACCACTACTACCACTACCATTACTACCACTACCACTACTACGACTACCACTTACTACCACTACGACTACTACTACCACTACTACCACTACCACTACTACCACTACTACCACTACTACCACTACCACTACTACTACTACCACCTCCTGTCTATATATACCCGTCCTGCTCTCCTTTTCGTTAGTGTGACTTGTAAATGGTCCAACTTGGACCGAAACGTCGTCGTAAGCTCCTCTTTACTATGTGCGGGTTATTTGTCTATAATTGCAAGAAGATGAACTAAGCTAGAAATTTCAGACCTGAAATGAAATATTTAGTATGAAAAAATCTATCAAGTATTGTACTTGATTGCAGGCTAACTCAGCTCACACACTGAGGTCCGTGGTACGATCCCCCGTATGTGTGGAGACATTCAGACGTGTTTCCCTAAGACACCTGATGTCTCTCTGCACCTAGTAATAAAATAGGTAATTGGCGTTAGCTGAGTGATGCAGGTCGCATCCTGAGGATAAAAATTGGCCTAATTTGCTGGGTATGTTCTTGTGGCATGCAAAGAGTATGTAACCTTTATTCGGCGCATGTACACACCCTCATTTACAGGTTATCTCCCCCAACCAGCGAACCAGGTTGCTAAGAGTTGATGATGGGGCCCCGTCGTTCAACTAGTGACCAGGTTCTAGCCAATAAGAAGATGGTTTTGGCAATCGCAGAGGTTATGTGGGTACCGCTCTCCTGTCTGCCCTTGTCATTCCCATTCTAGAGCTGGTTGAAGCACGGTCTGCTATCTTGTGGCTTCTATTTCTGCCTTGCTTACCGTGGAGTGCACTATACTTATCTCTGTACATAGTGTACATATTGCTGTTCTAAATTGGTGAAGGATAATATAAGTCTAAACTTTTTCTGCTGTGTTTATTTTGCTCCCATTACACCCGGGATAACAGGCCATTTGGAATCCTGGGTTGTAATATGGGGGCCTGTCCAGGAGCTGGAGCTGGACTTAAAGAAACGGTTGAGTTTAGGGTGAAGCTCGTAGCAGGAACATTGTGCAGCTTGCTGTCTGGCATTGCTTTACAAATTTTGCGTGTCAGTTGCTTTATGATCAGCCTTGCTATTGTGTGATCGTTCAACAGCTCGCTACTAGCTTGTTCGGTGTGCTCGCTTCGCTAAGGTCAATCTTCTAGAACAGTGTAGCTGTCTGGCATTGCTTTACAAATTTTGCATGTCAGTTGTTACTAGCCTGTTCGGTATGGAGAATTTTGCAGTCGTCTTTGCTTGTATGCGTATTCTGCAATCGTACTGTGCATAGCTAAGCGTGTTCTGCAAATTAACGTGTTACGTTGGGGTATTCTGCAATCGTACTGTGCATAGCGAATAACTTATGCCACCTAGACGAGTCAGACGTCTGGTGTCGGCATATACTTTGCATAACCTACCTAAATTGTCCCTACAGCATTGTTGGCAAATTGCTCGTTCCATTGGCATTACATACAAACGCACTCTCACAGCTGCGCAACTGCGTTCACTGATTGCTGACAAACTTATAGAAGAAGAGATGGCACGTCAGACTCCTCCCTCTACGGGAGCTAGGGCAAAAACTCCTATGTTCTCGCAGGAGGAAGATGATACACCTACGGAGCAAAATGGTCAATATAGTGCAGCTGGGTTGTCTCAAGGTGAATCAGCGTCGTTGGCACTTGAGCTGGCAAAAATCAATCTTGAGCAAACTAGGGAACAGAGAGCATTCGCAAGGGAAGAATATGATAGGGAAAGAGAAAGGAGGCAGTTTTCGCATTCTGTAAATAATTTTAGTTTACAGAAAGCAGTACAGTTTGTTCCCCGCTTCAATGAGGCCGAACCAGAGCAATTTTTCGAAAGCTTCGAAAATCAGGCTCGAGCCTTAAGGTGGCCGGAACAGCATTGGGCATCGTTGGTTCATACAGCATTATTGGGTAAGGCACAGGAATTTACGTCAGTATTAAATGACGCTGAATTTTCTGATTATCAAGTAGTGAAGACCACAGTGTTGGGAGCATATACATGTATCCCAGCCAAATACAAACGAAATTTTAAGCTGGGCAGACGACAGCTTGGTCAATCCCTAGTGGACTTTGTGAGACAGCAAACCAAAGCTTTTACCAGCTGGTATAAAGCAAGTGGTGTCTCTACCTTCGAGGAGCTGGTGCAGCTTATTCTGATTGATAACCTGCTGGAGTCTGTGGGACCAGAGGATCGAGTCTTTCTGCAGGATCGTGACTTGTCCACTGCATTGGAGGCAGCCAGGTTGGCTGATACCTTCGAAACTAACCGCTCCTTGTCCGAGCAGTCCCGTCTCTCTTTTCAACAGCCTGGCATGAGCAGAGATCGTCAACCTTGGAGAATGAAGTGCCAGCCGGAGGGAGAACGTCTACGTCAGCCAACTAAGTCACCTGGTGAGCCACGCTTCTCAACATATGGTCCACCTGCGGAGAGGCAAACTACTCATGGTGCATCTCGACAACAGTATCCAGAGAGACACCAGCCAGAATGACACCATTTGCAACGTCAGCAGGGAGTAAAGGGCAAGCCTGTCGTCTGCTTCCTCTGCAACAAAGTAGGTCACATCCGTCCCAACTGCCCCTATAAACCCCATCCCATTGGGAAAATCTCTAATATCCCTAGTAACATGTCCCCTAGAGAAGTAGAAAAAGGTATGGCCCCTTATTATTGCAAGAGTCTAATATCCCTTCTGGAAAACTCAGAAACAACTAAAGTAAAGACCTTTAGAGAAACTGGAGCATATTGCTCACTTGTAAGAGAAGGAATATTACCCCTTTCAGAGAAGACGTCCTTGAATTCCTCTGTTTTATTGGAAGCATTTGGAGGAGCTATATATTCTGTTCCTTTGCATAAAATTTATGTAGAGTGCAAATATTACACTGGGTACTTGACTGTAGGTGTCTCAAAAGGATTTCCCATGAAAGATGCCATGTTATTACTGGGTAATAACATTACTACTGTTAGTTCGTGTCCTGAACCTATAATGATTAATTCTTCTCCGGTGTTGGCCATAACTCAGGCAACATCCCAAGGGTTGTCTGGAGGGAATGTTGACCTATCCTTGGACGACTCCGATCTCGGAATAGCCACATTGTTTTACGAGGAAAACTGGCCAGAGCCTCGTAGATCAAGTGAACAGACCCCTATCAAGCCTTCCTATTCAAGGTTGCAGGATTGCTAGATGTCTCTGTTTCCATGCCCGAGGGACTGTCCTTCCGGGAGGAACAACGAAAGGACCCTTCTTTAAAATTCGCTTTTGAGGCAGCCATGGGTAAATCCTCTTTGGGTCATCCGGTCAAGTATGAAGTTAAAAACGATTATTTGATCTGCACTGTGACTGGTAAGGAGATAGAGGGCCGGCAATTGTATGACAGGTTAGTGGTTCCAACCAAGTATAGACCTCAAATATTAAATAAAGCTCATAATACGTCATTAGGAGGTCACTTAGGAATTACAAAAACCTTGTATAGAATCACAAAAGAATTTTATTGGCTAAAATTAAAGAAATATGCGAAGAATCATATTAGGTGTTGCTGAGAATGTCAGCAAGTTGGGAAACCTGGACATTCCATTAAACCTCTTACCTCTCTTACCAGTCACAAAGTTCCCTTTAATTGGACCTCAGACTGTAACACTGCTTTTAATAAAGCAAAAAGATTATTGTGTACTGCACCCATTCTCTTGTCTCCAGACTTCTCCAAACCTTTTTCATTACAGGTTGATGCTTGTGAGTCTGGGGTTGGGGCAGTACTATTACAAATCGGGAACAAGGAGTTGCAGCCTGTAGCATACTTTTCAGCCAAGTTCCAGCCACATCAGAGGGCTTACTCTACCATTGAAAAAGAAGCCCTCGCGCTGGTACTGGCTTTGGAGCATTTCGATGTTTATGTGGGCCAGACATCGCAGGTGGTCACAGTCTACAGTGATCACAATCCTCTAGTATATCTCCAAGCCATGAACAACCACAACACAAGGCTTATGCGCTGGACGCTAAGGCTGCAGCCCTATAATATTTCCATTAAATATATTGCCGGCAAAGAAAATATGTTGGCAGACTCTTTATCTAGAGTATGTTTTATTTAGGTTAGGATGTTTTTTGTGGTAACCCCTTTTCACGCTCTTTTTTTTTATCCCCTGGTGTGGGGTTTTTTTTTTTTATTTTTTTTTTTTAGTGAGGGATGCCGGGCTACCGTCCGCCTGTATCTTGGACCTATGCTAGCCTGTCTGACTGCTGTCTCACTCTAAGTTTAGGGTTTGGCTTTTGGTCACGAGAAAAGCCGAGCTCTATCTAAGAGTTGGATAGTTAGAGAGGACAAGCGGTCCGGAGGTCCCATTATATTGTGCCATGGCGGCACGGTTACCACTGGGAGGTGGCAGCCTTACCTAACCTAGGACTTCTTGGGCGTGGGGTGTGCATGCAAAGGAGTACTAACCTTTATTCGGCCGCATGTACACACCCTCATTTACAGGTATCTTCCCCCCACCCAGCCCCCCCGAACCATGTTGCTAAGGAGTTGGATGATGGGGCCCCGTTTTTTCGTTCAACTAGTGACCAGGTTTCTAGCAATAAGAAGGTTTTGGCAATCGCAGAGGTTATGTGGGTACCGCTCTCCTGTCTGCCATTGTCATTCCCATTCTAGAGCTGGTTGAAGCACGGTCTGCTATCTTGTGGCTTCTATTTCTGCCTTGCTTACCGGGAGTCAGTGCACTATACTTATCAACTGTAACATAAGTGTTAAATATTGTGTTCTAAAATTGGTGAAGGATAAGTCAAGTCTAAACTTTTTCTGCTGTGTTTCTTTTGCTCGCATTACACCCAGGATAACAGGCCATTTGGAATCCTGGGTTGTAATAGTTCTTCACATCGACTGTCTTTCTATATAGTTGTAGTTGGTCTGTATACGTTCTATATGTAACTTGTAGGTGAAATATAGATTATTATTATATTATTACAAAGGGAAAGCGAGGTAAAACACTGCTGCCGCTTAGGTATGTAGCTACCTCATACTACTCCTGTGTTGGTCGGAAACAGAATGGGAAAGCCATGAGTTTGAGGATAACAGGAAGAGCACTGGGATTTCCAACAGTGTGACACACCATCACAGAACGCGGTAGTTTGTGCCCAAGGTGAGTCTTAAAATCTATCAGCCGTGCATACCCATCGGCCAGCTGGCTTTAATAAGATTCATCTAACTAGGTATATTTCTATTATACCATAGAGGAGGGTTTGTATGGGCCACCACTATGACCACACTATTTAATTAAGACTTTTTACAGGATGAATCCCACACTAAACGGGCATGGCCGAAGTTAGGCTTAGAGCGCCATCATGAAACACGAAATTCGTAATAAAACGATATCGTATTAACTCGATTTCGTGAGAAATGATGGCTGCAGTGTTTTCTGTTGAAATTTCAGAGTGAAATTTAGTGGCTGTTTTTTAATATCAAGCTGAGAAAATCACTCTGATATAACGAAAAATAATGTATATAATTTAGTTTTTAGGTTCACGTCTCCTTCTGCCAGAGATCAGTGGTTTTCGTGTATATTTCGCCTGCTCTCGCCGAATTCCTTCATGTTAATATCTCTAGTAAGGCTGATGCATGCAGGGGATGAGATGAAAAGCTGTAAGCATTCTCCTGAAAGCTGGCTGCCTTGATCAAACGTGGTAGCGCAAGCTACACGCCTAGGTATTGTCCAGTTTGTGGTTAGGATTGGTAAAAGCACATTGTACCTTGTCCTAAGGTTCGTATGGTTCGAGTCTTCCTTCAGCCAGAGTTCAAGTGTTGTTTATATATATATATATATATATATATATTATATATATATATATTTATATATATATATATATATACTATTTCGATATATATATACTATGTCGTGCCGAGAATAAGCAGACTTGCGATCTTTGCTTAAATAGCAAACGCTCATCTTGCCATATTGGACAAGTGAATAACTTGTTGTATGCAATAATTTCGCCCAAAATCATCTGAACCTAACGAACAAAAATATATGTTGATTGTGCTTTTGTTTAGTCTTAAATTATTGTAAACGTATTTAAAATATATTTAGTTGGGTTAGGCTAAAATAAATTGATTTTTATCAATAAGGTTTGGTAAGTTTTCTAATAAGATTACTTTTGGTTGCAAAATTAAAATTTTTTACATTAGCATCTTAATGAAAAATATATCTTTAACGTATAAGAGGAAATTTCAAGAAGAACTTAAGTTTAAATGAGTTCTTGCTAATTGATCAGTTTTAAATATTCGGCACGACACTCAAAACACACACTCACACACACACACACACACACACACCCCCACACACACACACACAACACACTCACACACACATCTTCACACATCCATGGAAACTGGGCAAACTTGTTAACCTAGAGGTATGTGGAAGACGGGCAAATGTAGTTCCCATTTTTTAAAAAGGAGAGAGACAGATAAGAGGCACTAAAACTATAGACTGTGTTCATTTGGTCGTGATAGTATGCAATTTTATGGAGGAAGGGGGGGAGAGAATTATCAGGGTGAGATGTGGTGGAGCACTGGAAACGGAACAGGAGTATAAATGGCAAACAGAACGGTGTCACGGAAGGAAATCTGTTTCCACAAACCTTATGGACGGTTTTATGATTAAAATAACAGAAGTAAGACATGACGAGAGAGGGGTGGGTTTTGATTGCATCTTCGTGTACTGCCAGAGGCCTTTGACACAGTTCCTCACAAGAGATTAGTGCAGAAGCTTTAGGAGCATCAGGCGGCATTTATAACAGGAAGGGCACTGCAATGGATCAGAGAACTACTGTCCAGGGATGGCAACAACGAGTCATGCGTACGTAATTGATGTATCACAGTGGGCACCTGTGACGAGCGGGGCCACAGGGGTCGGTCCTAGGTCAGTGCTATTTTTGGTCATTTCGGTCGAACGACATGACGACAGGGTTAGACTCAGGGAAGTGTCCCTTGTTTGCAGATTGATGTGAAGTTAATGAGGAGAAATTAAATCTGATGAGGGACCAGGCAGGACTTCAAGAGACCTGGGACAAGAACTGGACACCTGGTCAGCAAATGGCTTCTCGGAATTTAATCCTGCAAATGCAAAGTCATGAAAGATGGGGGAGGGGATCAGAAGACCTCAGGACAGAGTTAGGCTAGGTGGCAAAGACTGCTAACTCACTCATGAGGAGAAAGATCTTGGGAGTGAGTTTTATAAATCGAGCATGTCTCGGAAGCACACATCAATCAGATAACTGCTGCAGAATATGGGCGCACTGGGCCAAACCTGAGAACATCATTCCGATACCTTAGTAAGAATCATTCAAGACACTGTACACTGTATGTCAGGACCATATGGAGGTATGCAGCAGCACCTGGTTGGAACCCCGCACTTGATTAAAGCACGTCAAGATACTATGAGAAGTACAAAGGTTTGCGACAAGGTTAGTTCCAGAGCTAAGGGGAATGTCCTATGAGGAAAGATTAGGGAAATCGGCCTGACCACATGGAGGACAGGAGGGTTCAGGGGCGGAGACATTATAACGACATATAAAATACTGCGTGGAATAGATCAAGGTGGACTAAGGGCAGGATGTTCCAGGGAGGCGGGTCACAGAAACAAGAGGCCACAAATTGGAAGTTGAAGGACACAAAGAGCAGAGAGATAGTAGGAAGTATTTCTTCAGTTCAAGAGGTTGTAAGGCGCAGTGAATAGCACCTCGAAAGATAAATGAGTCGTAGTGGAGGCAGGAACCAACACAGTTTTAAGACGAGGTTTGATACAAGCTCATGGAGCGGGGGAGAGAGAGGGCCTAGTAGCAAACGGTTGAATTGAAGAGGCCGGGGCCAGGAGTAGGACTAGACCCCTGCAACCACAAATAGGTTGAGTACAATAGGTGAGTTAACATATATATATATTATTATTTATATACTATTATATATATATATATATATATAATATATGTCTTATATATTATATATTATATACCTCTCCTAACCCCGCCACCAACATGAACACATGCGGTAATGTGCCACGTGCATTTTTCCTTAAGCCCGGGGCTTATCACACAGGTGAGTTATGGCAGATGATTGCAGCCAGCACAGCCACAAAGCCAGCGAGACAGATGCACCCAACAAATGAAAGAAGAGGAACATTGTCACGTTGTGTGGAGAGTTTCAAGCACGCAACAGGGTGGACTTATTTGTGCACACAATAGGTGCGCAGGACCACAAATGGCCTCCAGCAGAGAGCTGCCCACAGCCTCCACAGGGAGATGACAATTCCAATGGCAATCTCCTTACTTGCGAAAACCTTTCTGCTGGCATTCAAATCCAATGCTAGCATTACATATCTAACATTCCTTAAGCGGCTCATCCCATTGCAGCAGGGGAAATTTCACAGGACTTCTTAAGCAGGTGATGGACGGTTCCACCATTTAGAAGCCCGACGGCACCATTGATGCATGCGCAAACTACTCATGTTCGGCAATGTCCGTCTTGCAGTTCTGAGAGACGAGCAAACTGTAACACGTCAGTTATCAAGGCAGTGCGCAAAATACCCACGAACAGAGAATTTGTGTTCCTCTGCCCCATCATCGCAGGAATCACAGAGGTAAACCCAAGAAAAATTCCACTGAAAACGAGAAAATTTGCGCACAGGTTAGTAAAAAAATTGAAGAAGGTAACACAGTATGAGAAATCAGAATAATCACAAGTGCGCACTCGTAGCCCCAAAGATGAGTCACCGGACCCAAGCACTTAATAGACAAGGCATCCAACCAGGGACTCCATAGCCAGCAATAACAACCCTGAGGAAGACCCCATCACTGAACAAATAATTTTGCCAGAATCGGAAGTCTATAAGGCGACTGTCATTTCCAGCAGGATCTGCAGGAGGTTACAATGGAATTCGACCACAACACCTCGAAGAAATGATAAATCCAGTACTAAGCGCACCTTCATTAATTCTTCTCACCGAGTTAGCAACCATCGTCAACAACTGCCTGGCTGGGCGAATCCCAGAGGAAATTAAGTCTTTTATTTTTTGGAGCCTCACTATGTGCATCGAAGAAGAAGGATGGGGGAATCAGACCCATTGCGGTTGGAAACACTCTTCGCCGTTTCGTTGCCAAAGCAGCAGTAAGAAACATTCGCCTAGAAGCTGCCACTTTACTCCAGCCACACCAACTGGGCTTTGGGGTCTCTCAAGGCAGTGAAGCTACAGCTCATGCGGCAAGGGCCTACATCAGGGACCTACCAGAAGACAAGGCCGTAGTCAAACTTGATTTTGGAAATGCCTTTAATATGGTGAAGAGAGATGTGGTCTTGCCGGCCGGTTGGGATTGATTCCCCAGTCTTTTTCCCTTCAATTCAGCCGGCTACAGCAAACTCTCAATTCTTTTGTTTGGCGAATATCAAATTCCTTCATCAGAGAGTGTTCAGCAGGGTGACCCACTTGCTCCACTTGTCTTCAGCTTAGCAGTAAGAGAACTAACTTCCAGCCTATGCAGAGGGCTCAACATTTGGTACCTGGATGATGGCACTCTCGCAGGTACTGAAGAGTCTCTGTTGGAGGGCCTACAACTGGTGAAGACACAGGGAGAAGCCTTGGGACTCATCGTCGATCCCTCCAAGTGTGAAATCATCACAATGAGCCAGGAAATAATCAATGCTGTGCGAACAGTCCTCCCGGAAGTCTCTACTACCACTCCATCCAACAGTACCCTCTTGGGAGCACCGCTGGGTCACCAGGCCTGGGTCCTCAAGGACAAATTCAATGACCTGAAGAGAATGGATTAGAGAATAAGCGATCTTGATGTCCATGATGCACTGTTTCTCCTCACAAGGTGTCTTACTATGCCAAGACTCACTTACTTCCTGAGGAGTGCACCCTCTTTTGACAATCCAACACTCGACAAATATGAGACACACACACACACACACACACGCATGCACATACAACAGGCCTAGTGTCTAATCGACATGTGCCTAGGACCAAATGGTAACACACACACACACACACACATGCACATACAACAGGCCTAGTGTCTAATCGACATGTGCCTAGGACCAAATCGTAACTAACACACACACACACACACACACACACACACACACACACACACACACACACACACACACACACACGCATGCACATACAACAGGCCTAGTGTCTAATCGACATGTGCCTAGGACCAAATGGTAGCTAACACACACCTGAGATCAACCTTTAAGAAGGCATTGAATATGTCACTAGAGGATCGGCGACTGGGAGGTATAGGGGTGCGCAAAGCAACGCATGTTGCTTTACCTGCATTTCTGTCTTCGTCTTTCGCTTCCAGTGGATTAGTCAAGAAGATTGTCCCTGAACGCTTAGGAGATGCGGAGGAGCTCAAGACCCCGGGTTCATGAAAAAACCATGCGGGGGAACCCCTTTGACTGCTCCAGTAGACCAGCCCCTCCCAAAGAGCAAAAACGTCTCCGGGGAAAAAACGATCATGGAAAAAAATCACCAATGAAATGCTCACCAACGCTTAGGAAAGGAAAAGCTATCCCCGGGAGGGAAGGCACTCCCATCAGGGTTTTCCCTTTTGCTGTTCCATTTCCTTCCCTGGGCACTGACTCGACCCCCGGGCCTTCGGAAGGTGTTGCTCTTGCCTAGTGTCCCCATCCTCATCAACTAGGTGATTTGCGCTGGGACGGCTGATAAATTTCAGATTTCATGGTCTGTGTGTAACCCTCAAAAGGGAAGTATGCCGACATGAGGAGGTCAATGTTCCACCCCATCCCTTATGCTACGTGACACGAAAATAAAAAGGATGCTAATTCTGTAATAATCGCAAACCACTTAATTATGTTGATGAAGAAGGTTCGACTAATATTATTATGGGATATTTAAAAAATGTAAAGTTATTTTTTGAGCAAGGTTGTATTTAATAAGATTTATGAATTGTTGGGTTTTTTTCTATTGTATATCACATATCATGTTTTTGTCTTATAGTGGGTTTATTACGGGTTTTCTTTTATGCAAGTGGGAAAAACCACTATTGGGGCCGGTTTGTGGTCCCAGAATTGGTTTCTCCGCTACGTCCTGACCGCCCTGAGTCAGATCATTGAGTTTTAAAAAGTCAGTCAGTCATAGCATGACTCTGATCAGGTCTTCAATTTAGTAAATAATTCTAAATCATGCCTTTGTTTAACTTTGATTTTAAATTTCCCCAAAAAGGTTTTTTGAAAATAAAAATTTTTTTTAAAAAGCTCCCATACTTTGAACGCTCGGAGTGAAAAATTTTGACGTTTTTTTTGACTGTTCTTGTAATTATTGTATTATATTTAAATTTATAAGGATTTGAAATAGAATTACATTCTCATTTTACAGTCTCATTTCATTGAAAAATAGTGGATTGTCATTTTAATTCACTGACTAAATCCAAATAAAGGTTAAAATTGGTAGTAAATAAAACTAACCAAAAAAAAAGTGAAGTAATTATTCCCTATTTTTTCGGCTAGACAATCGTAACAGGTACGTTATCTTTAAAGAAGCCTCGCCACGCCATTTTGCCAGCCCAAGGGGAACCCCCCAAGGCAGAGGTCTGATGGAAGTAAAAAGGGTTCCGATGGGCCATTTGTTACCCGGGAAGGTGAAAAAAAATTCCCCCGGGGACTACACCTGTGCCACCACTTTGGGGCAGAACATATTCCCTACTCCTTTCTGAAGAGGGGGGAGCTGCGTCAAAGGATCCCCCAGAAACCCGCAAATATAAAGGGGCTTTTCCCTTGCTTTAACTTCACCCAAAAATTGGGTCGGAGCCCCTTGGGATGGGCCCCAAGAGGCTCAAAATTCCTAAAGAGCGGGTGAAAAACAAATTCATAGGAACCAAGGACTACAGGGAGGCCAGCTTTTTTTAAAAGTCAGGTTGTGATCCAGAGGGAAATGCCTGCAGCATTCTGGGACGTGGCCCCATCGCCGGAGGCGGGACGATGATTCGAGATGATTGGGTTTGTTATCTATTTGTTTTATTCTCCATTGTTTTTTTCCCAAATAAATTTTTGTCTTCAACTAAAATATGTTTTAAATTATGGGGGGTATTAGAAAATTCTAAAACAGGTTCGGGGAACCATGATTTTTCCCCTGAAGCAAGTTTATTCTTTTTTCTTGGTGGGGGGTCCCCAGGACATTTTCCAGTTTGTTTTTTTTTAAATTTATATAATATATAATTTATAATATTATATATATATATTTTTAAAATAATAAAAAAAAACACCCCACAACACACCACAATATATATTATATAAAAAATATATATATATATATATATATATATATATTATTTATATATATTATATATATATTATATTATATTATATATTCGAATCCGGCCTAGCAAAAGAGACAAGACCAACCCGGGACACCATAGCCATCAACAAAAACCTTTGAGAATGCCCCCCATCACTGAAAAATTTAAATTTTGCCAGACCAGGTCTATAAGGCATTGTATATTTCCAGCGGGATCTGCGGGAGGTTACCGGAATTCGCTTCAGCACCTCAAGAGATGGTAAATGCAGACTCGGTGCTCTGCTCAATTTTCTCACCGAATTAACAACTTTCGTCAACAACTGCTTGGTGGGCGAACCCCAGATGAAAAAAAAACCTTTTCTTTTTTGGAGCCTCACTATTGCGTTGAAGAAAAAAGGAGGGGGAATCCCCCTTTGCTGTTGGAACACTCTTCGCCGCTCTTTCCCAAAAGCGCATAAGAAAATTCGCCTAAAAAGGCCATTTACTCAGCCACACCAAAGGGGGTTTTGGGGGTCTCTTAAGGCAGTGAAGCTGCAGCTCATGCGGCAAGGGCCTCATCGGGACCTCCCAAAGAAAAGGCCCGTAGTCAAACTTGATTTTGAAATCCCTTTAATATGGTGAAGAGAGTTTTTTCTTGCCAGTTTTGAGACAGGTTCCCCAGTCTTTTTCCCATCATTTCGCGGCTACAGAAAACCCTAAATTCTTTTTTTTGGGAAAACATGAATTCTCTCATCAAAGGTGTTCAGCAGGGTAAACCCCCGCCCCACTTTTTTTTTGTTTGGGCAGTAAGAGAACTAACGTCGCCTACGCAGTGAGCTCACCATTTTGGGCCCTGGATGAGGGCCTCTGGCGGTATGAGAGTCACTGTTAGAGGACCTAAAACTTGTAAAAAACACAGGGAGAAGATTTGGGGATCATCTCAATCCCCCAAAGTGTGAAATCATACAGAAAAACCGGGAAAATAATCAATGCTTAAAAAAATTTCCCCCCGGAAGTTTTTACTCCACTCCACCCAACAGTACCCTCTTGGGAGCCCGGGGGGTCACCAGGCCATCGACACGTCTTCGGACAAATTTTGAAGGGCCCCTGATGAGAATAGAGGAGAGAAATAAGCAATCGTTTGCCCATGGGGCTCTGTATTCCTCACAAGGTGTCTTACTTCCCAAGACTCACTTCCCTGAGGTGTGCACCCTCTTTTGACAACCAACACTCGACAAATATGACCAAACATGAGATAAAAATTTTAAAAAGGCACCGAACCTGTCACTAGAGGGTCAGCAAAGGGATCGGCAATCCCCCCAGTGCGACGTGGGTATAGGGTGCGCAAACCAAAAGCATGTTGCTTTACCTGCTTTTCTGTCTTTGTCTTTGGGTTCCAGTGGATTAGTCAAGAAGATTGTCCCCCAATACTCGGAGACGGGAGGACAGGCCCCAGGTTCACTGAGAAACCATGCGGTGGGACCCCGCAGTCCTCAAGTAACCAGCTCCCCCCAAAAAAAACACAAAACCCGTCCCCCCTGGGGCAAACCAATCACGGGAAAAAATTCGCCAACACAATGCCCTCCAACGCTTTAGGAAAGGACAAAGCTAGTCTCCTGGCATGAAGGCACCACACTAGGGTTTCCTTTTAGCTGTTCCCGAACATAAATGTATTTGGGCAGGGGGAAGTGATCAATTCGACTTTTGGTCTGTGTGTCACAAGCAGAAGGGAAAAATGCCAACATGAGGAAGGGGCAAGACATTTACAGAGAAGCCCGCCCCGGCCCCGTTGCCCAGCTTTAAAAGGGGAACCCCCGTGCGAGGTCTGACGGAAGTCAAAAGGGGTTCTGATGGAGCCTCTTGACCCTGGAAGGGTGGAAAACAGATTACCTGGGACTACACCGTGCCGCCCCAAATTTGGGATACTCCGTATGGAAGGGGGTGGAGTGCCAGCCACAGGGGACCCGAAGACCTGCAAATATGAAACCCCTTCCCCCCTTTTTAACTTATCCCCAAAAGGGCGGAGACCCCTTGGGCATGGGACAGTGTGCTCTAAAAGTTCCTCAAAGAGCTGGGTGAAAAGTCATATAGAAACCATGAAGCACAGGGCGAAAAGGTTTTCTTTCAAACTCAGTTTTTGGGGTTTCCCAAAAGGAAATGCCTGCAGCTTTGGGACACGGCCCCTTGCCGGGGAGGGCGATGTTTTTCGAGTGCAGCCCCCTTTAGTTACCTATCTTGTTTTAATTTCTATTGTATTTTTTTTGAATGTTTTTTTTAATGTATTTTGTTTTAAATAAATTATTTTAAAAATAGGGGGGGGTTGGAAAAATTCTCAAACACTTCAGGGAGAACCTTGAGTTTTTTTCTGAAGCAAGTTTATTTTTTTCTGGGATAGGGGCCCAGGCATTCTAGACATGGTACCTCCCCCATATTTTTAAAATTAAATATATATAAAATATATATATTTATATTAATTTTAAAATTAATATATATATTATTATATATTATTATATATATTTTATATTAAATTTTTGGGTAATATTTAGGGAAGGGTTCAGGGAAACCGGTTATTTTTTATTTTTTCGACTTGGTCCGGAAATGGGAAGTACAATGCCCCGGGACTTTAAAGGAGGGGTTTTGGGGTATTGGCAATTTGGGGGATTGTTGTGTATCTTTATATGTTATGCTTTTAAACTGTTTTATTCGGGGCCCCCTGCAAAAACATGATAATGTGGAGTGTGGGGAAAGTGTTAATGATGATGAAAGTATTTTCTTTTTGGGTTTTTTTTTTTTTTGGGGCACCGCCTCGGTGGGGACGCCCTTGTTAAATATATATTTTTATATATTATATATATATTAAATATATATATTATATATATATATTATTAAATAAAAATAATTTTTAAATATATAATATATATTAATATATATATTATAAAATGCAAAAATTACAATCTTAATATGCGGAAACAGGGGGGGGGAAAATCTTTAAGCTCAAGTCTTTTACATTCTAGTTGGTATTCGAGCTGGGGGAATGTTGCAAAGGGAAAAAACCAAACAAAGAAGGTTTTCAGAGTGCGGGTAAGTCCACTTACCCCTTTATAATATTTTTAATTTTAAAATAATATAAAATTATATAAAATAAATTTATATTTAAAATTTAAAAATTTATTTTTAATTTAATTGTATAATTTTATAAAAATTGTAATTTTATTAAATTTAAAATATAAAAATATTTTTTTTTTTTTTTTTTTTTTGTATTTAAATATTGTTAAAAAAAAAAAAAATAAAATTTTTATATATATTTTTTTTTATATATATTTAAATATAAATATATTAATATATATATATATATTTTTTAAATTTAAATATATTTTTATTTTAAATTGCCAATTTAAAAATTATTTCTTTAAATCTGTAAAAATAGTGGGACCGAATTTAACAATTAGTATAGTACTTAGACTTTTTAAAAGATTGCTTGTGTATGTACGCTCAGAGGTCCATCAAGCAATTTAGACTCATTTCGAAAAATGTGATTAGGCTGCTAGAAGAGGTGAAGTTAATCCCTTGTTATTAAAAAAGAATATAAAAACCAGCATGATTTTAAAGAAGTTTTAGTGCTGAGTGCCCTTGGAGTCAGAAAGTGCATCTCTGATTTTAAAAACAATTTGGTAACCGTTAACTTCAGAGACAGTGAAGTGCATGAAAACATTATATAGCAGACAGCGACGCTCAGGTGTTTAGCTGACTTTACAGACTTGAACGAATCGTTGTTTTAGAGATAGACAAGAAAGTAGAAATAATTTACTCCAATAAAGATAAAACTGGGTTAGTTTTGGGAAAGGTTAGTTTTTTCACACAAAACTTTTTTCTTAGGACTTGTTACTAATATTTTAAAGGTGCATATTTCGGGGCTGACTTCGAACTTAAATTCATTAAGGAAAATTTAGCAGTTATGATAAAAAAATAAGAACTCTACTTTTATTGTTACAAATAATTGAAAATAAAATACAAAAAAATAAAAATGCGTTTTGTTACAGGTAGTATTGATTTTATTTTCTGTATAATAAAAGTGGAATCGGACAGAATCTCGTTGGTTCGGTCGTACTTCCAAAACCCCTGTACGCTTTTGCCCCGGGTTCGGGGAGTCAGGAACAAAAAAAAATGGTTTTGAATACAACCTGTGGAAAACTGATTTATTTTCCGAAATTCAGATTTATATTATTAGATGGCCCCTATGTATTTAAAATATTTATGTCATAGAAAACGGAGAGTCTGCGTCTGCGCAGAAGGGGATCGCCACTTGGTTTTGAATTTGGGTCAAAAGTTAAATAATGGGAAAAATTTTTCGTGACCCAGAGGTTAAAATTGGGGTGACACCCCTCAAAAGGAGGCGAAATGTTGGGTGTGATTCCTGCATAACTTGAGATACAGACATGGGGCAAGAAACTCCAGGAACCTCAGATAAACTTCTAGATTTGTGTATAATTCTGGCCAGTGTTTTTATAAATTTAGTTAGGAGGTTTTTTTTGAGTATGATAAACTTAATATCCTTAATTGGTGAGTGAATTAAGATATTCTCTTTCTGTTAGGTATTGTGTTTATAAACCATTTATTTTTTTTAAAAACAGCCCCCAAATTTATATATTTACCTATTCTGGTGTATGTATATTTCTTTAATTAAAAGGTCCGAGCAACTTTGGTTATGAAGAGTAGGTA
>NW_026505231.1:0-18221 GCF_026875155.1 Cherax quadricarinatus
AAAAAAAGTATGGGTATAAAAAGGATGTGTTAAGTCAATGTTTTTAAGTAGGTTAGGAGGGTGAGGCAAGAACTGCTGCCGTCTGTAAAATAAGAATAAAACTTGTTTAAAGTTAAGTTTAATAGAAATGACTAGTATTTTTCATTATATAGTAGAAGAATTTGTTACTTAAAACTAAAATTATTTTTTGAAAAATTACTAAATATACGGTTTGGGTTTAGTTCGCTTTTGTGATGAATGTAGTGTTGGAATGGGGTGGGATGAATGTATGTAGGGTAGTGAGGGGGGACAATGTAGTGTATGGAATGAGGTGGGTAATCTTTTTATTTTTACTGTGTTTATTTTTTTTCTGTGGTGAGGTGTGGAGATTTTTTTCAAACCTTTATTTGTTTCGTAATTATTGGGTGTTTATTTATGTATTTGTATGAATTTTAATATACAACAATAAAAGTGTGAAAAGAATTTTGGAAAATTAGAATGTCTTCGACATAAGTTTTATGAAAAAAGTAAAACCCTGTGACATTTTTGGTTATATTGCATTTTTTTTTTATGGCTCATTTTGGATGTAATAAACCCACCTGATAGAAGCGGGGGGCTGTCTTTATTTGGTTTTTTTATAATTTTTGTGCACGGTGGGAATGGGGAGTTTTCTTTTGTTATATATAATGGATACGCATTGATTACATTGTCTACAGTTAACTATGTATTGCTTTTTTTCAAAAAAAATTTAAAAAAAAAAAATATAAAACTTTTTTTTTAAATTTTTTTTAAAACTCAGGTACAAAAATAAGGGGTACATAATCAATTGTAAAAAGAACAACAAAAAACGAAATCTGCAGGACTACAAAATCCCAAAAGAACCTTATAAAAGACATCAAAATTGGCGCTGCATCCAATCAAACACTACTTTTGTACCGTGCTTCACGTGAAAAAATGGTCTTATAATAAAACATAGTCACTGTCCCCTTTGCTTTCCGGCCGAGTGGCCGTGGGCCGCAGACCTCCTGTTGATTTTTTTCTTTCGCAGTTTTTCCAGGCTGCGCAGTAGCTCCGATGTTGATTCGCGCAGTTTCCCCAGTGCACTCACAATGGCGGAAGGTGCACGTAGGCGAGTCAACTACCGTACCTTGCATTCAATTAGGACAGGCTCGTTTCAACATCAATACACATCTACTGATTACTAGCGATACTCCGGAACATATGGTAGCAATGATGAAGATCTTTATGGTGTCCTCTTTGAACGGCAATTCGAGAGGCTTTTGTCAATTCAGACCAAAATAGTACTTACGAAAATAGGTTTGCCACATATCAGGATGTATCAAAACGTTAATCCTGGTGTCACGGTTCGCCCTTCACGTCGTCTCCCCCCGTGTTTACACCTGGATCAAGTAACGAAACGTTCCTGGGGAGGCGGACGAGAGTGATTTGAGAATGTTTTTTGCACGCTATGGCACGGTTCATATGGCAACTAGGGGACGGTGGCATGATGGTCACCTCTAGTTGGTAGCCTGAGGTCTTTCTCCTTGTAAATGTCCCTCAAGCACCCTATTGCCGTCCGTTATGTGGTTATGGAGGACTGTCGTACGCAAAGTTTACGTTCCGTACTCAGACAAAGGCGTACTGCAGGTTTGTGGGATGTTATACCAGATGGCGGCTCAATGCCCTACAAGACGTATAAAACGAGAAAGGAAGTAAAGGCGGTTTGATTTTCGAAACGGAGCAGCGATCATATGCTGCTGCTAAACAACAACAAATATGCTCGGAATATCCGTAGAGTGAGGAGGTGAGGTGAGGTTGAAGAATCGCCGATATGGTCTAACCCGCCCTGGTGCAGTGGAGACGTGGGCGTGTATCGGCGACAACAGAGGAAGACTCGTTCATACTCAGGTTGACGTGAGCAATCTATTCAAGAAGTTTCGAATGTGTTTTTATTGGATGCTTGCTTCCACATCTGAGGGCTTCACGTGGTTTTAGAGATGTTAAGTGTGAAGGAAAGGACGGGGCATCCGCCGGCATATTGCTGAACCATCAGGTTTGTGGTCGTTGGAGTGCATAGAAATAACAGTTCGAAGATGAGATGGAACTGGCCGCAGTTCCGTAAAGAGAGTGCGGTGAGATCTGACTCGCAAGATGTTTTGACATCCCCCAGGCCAACGGTCGGGGAACAAAGCAAAGGTGCCGATGTGACCCGTAGAGACAAGGCAAAATCACATGGTGTTCAGCATTCAAGGAAACGACACAGGGGGGGGGGAAGAATGAGAACACACAAGGGAACCAAGAATGTCAAGGTATCCAAGGGTAAACAGCCAAGAAACGTGAAAGTGTCCTTACTTTAAATTAAAATGGGTTTACGGTCTGTTGAAAAACGTAAGTATTTGTAGGTGTTTGTTAAAAAGCTAGGTATCTACCCCGATGTTGGTATTCTTACCAGAACACATTATAATTCTTTAGGTGAAATTACCGATTCCTGAAATA
Source organism: Cherax quadricarinatus (assembly GCF_026875155.1). NCBI lineage: Eukaryota > Metazoa > Arthropoda > Malacostraca > Decapoda > Parastacidae > Cherax > Cherax quadricarinatus. Next base: position 2,476 of record NW_026505231.1, read on the forward strand.
TTTGTTTGTACATGGCTGTCTAATAGACTGAAAGGTGGTGCAGTGTAGTTAAAGAAGGCTAGCCCTTTTCTTTAGCAACATAGGAAGTGGATAGGCGGGGAGGTTGTTAGGGTTGATGGGGTTTGGGGGGGTGGTACGTGGCATTTCTGGGGGGTACGGAACCGGCTGGAAGGTGACATGCTGTAAAAAATGCGTTGTAGGACGTTTTGGGGTACCATTGAAAGATCACTGCCATCTCACGATTATTGGGGGGATTTGGAATTGCATTGATCGTCCGCAAGATGTCGAACCGAAGGGAGAGGTTTTTTTTTCAGATATTTAGGGGACCTTATAGCGGAGTGTTAATGTGCGGATGTGGGGGGGGATGAGTTTTTATCCTGAAGGTTACCTGGAGAGAGTTCGGGGTCAACGCCACCCGCGCCGGCCTGTGACCAGGCCTCCTGGTGGAGCAGCGCGCCTGACACCAGGCTGTTGCTGCTGGCTGCACGCAAACCAACGTACGACCACAGCCCGGCTGATTACAGGAACAGACTTTAGGTGCTTTGTCCAGTGCCAGCTTGAAGACTGCCAGGGGTCGTTGGTAATCCCCCTTATTGTGCTGGGAGGCAGTTGAACAGCTCTCGGGCCCCGGACACTTATTGTATGGTCTCTAACGTGCTAGTGACACCCCTGCTTTTCATTGGGATGGGCTCGTCTGCCCAAGTCTTTGCTGTCGAGTGAGGGATGTGTCGGTGCAATTCGGTACTAGTCCCCTAGGATTTTCCAGGTGTAATATATTCATTGTATCACTCCCCTCCTGCGTTCCAGGGAATCCAGTTTAGAAACCCCTCAAGGCTCCATAACTGAGTATTTTATCTCCGTTATTGCGCCGTGAAAGTTCTCTGTGCATTTTTTTTCTAGGTCGGCAATTTTCACCCTGGCCTTGAAAAGGTGACTGTTAGAGTGGCAAGCAATATCCAGCCTAGATAAACAAGTGACCTGAAGAGTGTCATCCAGGGCTTGCCTCCCTAGATTTGAAGGTTCTCATTATCCATCCTGTCATTTTTCTAGCGATGGATTGATACAATGTTTATGGTCCTTGAAGGTGAGATCCTCCGACATAACACTTCCCAGGTCTTTTGACGTTGGTGTTCGGCTCTATTTTGTGGCCAGAATTTGGTTTTGTACTCTGATGAAGATTTAATTTCCCTCATGTATACCATCTCTGAGTAATGAAATTTCCTCATCGTTGAACGTTCAGATTGTTTTCTGCAGCCCACTGAAAGATTTGGTTGATGTCCGACTGGAGCCTTGCAGTGTCCCTGCAATGGAAGACACGTCATGCAGATTCGGGTGTTCATCTGCAAAGGAAGACACGGTGCGTCGCTGACATCCCATGTCTATGTCCGGATATAGGATGAGGAACAAGATGGAGCTGAGTACTGTGCCTTGTGGAACGAGCTTTTTCCCGTAGCTACTGGCCTCGACTTTAATTCTGTTGACGACTACACTCTGTGTTTTTCTGTTAGTGAGGAAATATAAGATCCTCGACCCGACCTTTTTCCTGTATTCCTCTGTAAACGCGCAGTTTGTGCGCTATTACGCCATGGGTCCACTCTTGTCCGAAGGCTTGCAAAGTCTGTAATATAGTACATCTGCATTCTTTTTGTCCTTCTAGTGCCATTAGGACCTTGTCGTAGTGATCCAGTAGTTGAAGACAGGAGCGACATGTTTCTAAACCCATGTTTGCCCCTGGGTTGTGTAACTGATGGGTTTCTTCCTAAGATGGGTGGTGATCTTGCTTCTTAGGACCCTTCAAAGAGTTTTATGATATGGGATGTTAGTGCTATGGGTTCTGGTAGGGTTCTTTGCTGTTGCTTTACTGCCCCTTTGTGGAGTGGGGCTATGTCTGGTTGTTTTAGTAACTGAGGGACACCCCCGTGTCCAGCTCCTCTCCATAAGATGGAAAAGGCTCGGAGGAGGGCTTCTTGCAGTCGGAGGAACAAGCAGAGTTCCATGAGTCCTGGCCCTGGGGCAGAGGGCATGGCAGGTCATTTATCGCCTATTCGAGGCAGTTGGCTCAGATAACAGCGGAAGGCTTGTGTTAATCATATATTGTGCTCTCTCATAAAAATTCATTTTGATCTTCGACCCTCAGTCTGGTTTAGCGGCTTGCTAAAAACCGGAGTCATATGGGACTTGTTAGCGCACATCAGTCCTTCTGTCATCTGTGTAGGACCCATCTTGTTTAAGTAGGGCCCAATACTGGCTTTGTTCTCGATTTTGATTTGGCAGTAGAAGAAATACTTTGGGTCTGTCGGGATGGTGCATTGAACTTTAGTCTTCCCCGCGATTCCTGACTCCTAAAGGATTCTTTTAGCTTAAGTTCGATGCTTGCTATTTCTCTGAACCAGTGTCTCCCGGCGCATTTCAGATATATTGGAAATCATGAGCCGCTCTGTTATTCGTTTCCGTCGCCTGTAAGAGCGCCTGTCTCTTTCTTATTTACATCTACTCCTCCCTTTTTTCTTAAGGAATAAGCCGTGTGCATACATCGAGTGCCACCGAGTTAATCTTTCTAGGCATAAGTTTGGGTCTGTGTTGCGTATAGATCTCCGCATATATCGGTTTAGGACTTGTTTACATTGGTCCCACTTTAAGTTTTTTTGTTATGGAAGTAGAATTGGTGAATCTCCCGCGTACTAGTCTCCATTTTGTCCCGTCGGGTCCCTCGCATACATGTCCTGAAACCTCTATGTATGTTGGGGAACCTGAGGATATTGTTTTTTATATGGTGACATTTCTGATCAGATCCATCATTGTTAGTGAATAATGAGGTCAGTGTATTCCCCCACCAGTCTAGTAGGCTCTATTAATTGCTGGTTAAAAATTGAATTTTGTGCAAGATGTAAAGCTCGTGTGATGTGAGTTGTGCATCAGAGCTGCCTCCTGGTGGTTATACTGCAAAATATATTTGCTTATATTTCCTCCATTTTAAGGTGCTTAAGTTGAAATCCCCCAGGAGTAACCAAGATGTTGGGTGCAGGAGCTGAAGATTTTCAGACAGTGGTCAATTTTTTATAACAGCTGTTCCTGGATTCCTGGGAGGTGCATCCGGAGGCTTGTAACTACCACAATGTCTAGGTTATTTGTTTCTCGACCTGTACTGCCTAAACTGTCCACTACGTCATTTGAGGCATTATGCAGTTCTGTGCAAACAAGTGAACTCTGCAAATGTACAGGCCAACCCCCCCCCTTTTGCCTTTTCACTCTGTCACTCTGTATAGGTTGTATCCTGGGAGCCCATATGTTCATTGTCCAAGTGTCCTTTAGGTTGGGTCCTCAGTGAAAGAGCACGAACATTGCCTTTGCCTCTGCAAGCAGTCCACGGATGAAAGTAATGTTTGTTTGTTGTTGCGGCTTTAGACCCCTGTATATTTGCAAAGAAGAATGTACGGAACTGGGGTATTGTTGGTTTTACTGGGGGGGGGATTTTTTTTTTCCGGCATGTATCTGTATCTGTTGGTTTGGATGAGGCCATCGCTGGGTTCCACTCCAGGAATGACTGATGTGGTGTAACGATTTTTCTGGCATGGCCCTGCAGTTTTTTTTTTTTTTTTCCTTCCTGGCAACAAAAAAACCTCTCCCGCTTGAGTGGCTGTGGCTACCACAAGGTTTTCCCATGGCTGGATGTTTTGTATCTTTTTGTCCCCCTCTAGATGGTATGCCTGGCAATTAAGTTAGAGCACAGTCTTCCTGTACTGAAGAGGTACACATTTCAGGTGAAAAAAGCTTACAGAAGGGAAGTTTGCATTTTCCTGTTGGTCATAGGGGCATGGCATTTGTCTAGGGTGGTCATAGTTGCACGTCCCATCTATTTTCCAGATTTCCCATGCCAGCAGATACAAGTGCATAGTAATGTGTACAGGCTTTGGTTTCCGCTTGCCTTGGGTTTCTGTGACTGTATTCCCTGTTGGTGCATGTTTCCCTGTCTTACTTCTATCCTTCCCTAGCACCAACAATGGAGCTCCCTCCAGGTGTTTTGGTAATTTATCCGCATCTATTGCTATTGGAGGTCCTCTTGGTGCTATTTTCCAGCGGTATTTCCAGTTTGCAATATTGGTTTTATCTTATCTTTGTCTACACTTGTTTCCCTACTATGGCTCCTGTCCCTATGAGGTCATTTATTATGTATTCCTTCCTGCGTATAATTCCTGACACCTGGACAAAATCTCCAGCTTCAACCATTGGCTCCCAGGACAGTATCTCCAGCTTCACCATTTCTGTCCTCCCAGGGACACACCTCCAGCTTTCACCATTACTGTCTCCCAGGACCGCACCTCCCCGCTTTACCTATGAATGTCTCCCAGGACATCACCATCAGCCTTACAGTTTTGTGACTACATGGCATTATCAAGGGCAGGGACCAATCAGCCCCCAGACTTTTTATGTTCCCATCTGTTGTAGAAAGCTTCCAGTTTTTTCTATGAAAGCAGCTTTGATGTTGTCCCTCTTATAATACGCCTTTGTGATTTTAGTCCACAATTTTTTCCTCATTTGGGCATAAACCCTAGAAACATCTTCTCTGTTTTAATACTGCTTGTAGCTAGTTCTGGGATATCTGCCCAAGGGCCGTGACACCAATTTTCCACAAAAATGACAATTTATCCATGTGGAAGCCGTTTGGTTTTGACTGACCACAGACGACACACCTGCTTCTTAATGGAGTTGAATGGTGTTTGATTTACTGCAATTCTACTAGCAACCTCTTGATTATTAGATTAAGAACCTAAATGAAGCTCGAGAGCTATGTGTATTCCTGTTCTAACTCTTTTTGTATTATTGACAGCTTACCGTCACGTTCCTGATTTTTAATGTGTTGTGTTTATAAGGGCGCCTACAACCCCATCCGTTTACAGTCTGCTGTATGTCAACGAAACTGTTTGAAACCAGTCCCGGGTTCGGAACCATTAAGGTTCGGACCAAGTTAAGGGTTCGGCCCAGTCAAGGGTCCGGACCAGTCAAGGTTCCGACCAGTCGATCTGCTCTGATCAGTGGTCACTTATTTAAAACATACTGGTCGTGATTTGAGCTAACACATGAAAGGATCTACTGGAAATTATCTACGACCGAGTAAGAGGGATTTGACTGATACAAAAGTATTAACTTTCGTGTTGAAGACCGTGATATCTGGCAGCTCCTACAATGACGAACGGTCACCTCCTGTTTATATCAATCGCTGAGTATCTGGCTTTTCTATTTTTTTTTTTCCCCGTCCTCCACCACAATAAATGCTTATATTTATCACTAGAAGTTGACTGGCGCAAATTTGGAGGAAGGACGCGTTTTCTGTAGTAATATATGCTTCTCGTTGGGTATAGTGCGACCGCTGGTAACTACAGGTTATATGAAATACCACAGTAACGCTCGTATTTCAAAGAAAAGAAACTAATGAAAGGCACTCCACTCTACCATTATAATACTGGTTAGTTGCCTACTAGAACAACACTGTTGTCTGCTATGCACTGGTATCACAGATTAGATGCGAGTACACTAGCCAGGCCAGGAAGATTATTAAAAACAGCTGACCTGTGGTAAGTGTCTGAGACTTCTGGCATACGAAGGAGAATGCGGTAAGAACTGATCGCATAACGTCCTAGAGGTGTCAGCGTCAGAGAGTGTACGTGTGCTAAATGTGAGCTTTTTCCGATCACAGAGGTGTTATGGTGGATGTTGACTGGGTAGATACCGAGGCGGTACCGAGTCCTGGAAGTTGAATGTGGGGTTAATTGCACAAAATTTGAGGGAGAATTTGGGATGTGCTGAAGGAAGTGGCTGAATGGCAGGAGGAATTGATATAGTCCGAATTGGATCCTGTCGGTAAGGTGAAGGTGCGGAATTTTTATCTACAGCAGGAAAAGAAGACAAGAGAAATGCAGTATGGGCTCTTGAACTATCTTGAAAATCAACTGCAAGCATGTTATACATAGGGAGGGGGAGTGTAGCCCGGTGGTTGAAATGGAAAATTTAAAACGCTTAATTTAGAGACTTTCACAATCCGTATTTTTTGATGCGGGACGCGGAGAGCTAAGTGGAATTGATGAGGTGTTATGGGTAACCGTCCTTCGGCGTTTGTCTTGCGAGAGCAGGGGCAACCCGTTAAGGCGACAGAATTTTTTTTTTTTTTATAATTTTAATTGGAAAAACGCAATACCGAGTTATACATGTAGACAATGTAAGCAATGAAACGATCCATTATATATAACAAAAGAAAAACTCCAACATTCCTACCGTAGCACGAAACTTATACATAAAACTAGAACTAAAACCAGCCCACGGCTTCATATACAGGTGGGTTTATGACATCCAACCAAAATTGCAGCATAAAACACTATTATGTAATATAACCCAAAGATGGTCACAGGTTTTACATTTTACATAAAACCTGATGGTACGAAGACAATTCTCAATTAATCCAAAAATGCTTTTTACAACTTATTATTGTTTTGTATATTTAAACGGCAGATCCAAATACATAATACGAACACCCCAATAATTACAGAAACAAATAAAAGGTTGAAAATAACAATCTCCACACCTCACCACATAAAAACTAAACACAGTACAATTAACAAATGAGTCGTCCACCTCACTCCATACACTACATTCGTCCCCACAAAGCGATCTTAACAATACACGAAAGAAAGTATTATTTTCAAAATAATTTTCCAGTTGTTGAGTACAAACTTCTTCTAACAAATAATAAATATACAGTGTCATTACTATTAAACTTTTACTTAAACGAGAACTAGATTCTTATCTACAGACGGCAGCAGTACTTGCCTCCATCCTAACCCTACATAACACATTGACAATGAACACGCCTTATATACCCAACACATCGTCAATAATACAGTGATCTGCCCGAATTTACTAATAGACAACCCATACTGAGTAACATGAAATTCGCTCTTAAATACGCTATATACCACTTGAATGTATGATAAAAATCACACACATTGATTATCTCATATTAGCAGTACATATGGTACACTGACATATTTATTCCAGCCCGCATGTCTTTGCATTACTACAACCACCAGTCCTGATAAACATTACAACATAGTCCAAATTTAACTTATCCATAACATACATCAGTATAACCATTCTGAGTATTGACTGTAATACTTTTCACATGCACACAAATATGTCTCCTTTCCATTGTCCATAAAAAATCTTAACAACTTTTTCCACCTACTAACCACCACAAACTACTTAAAACACACTCCCACAACTACGGCTGCCTGTACACATAGCATGGAACTCCTCATACATTCCCAAATTCTGAGACGAGCCGTGCACCCTGAAAATCCAAACACATCCCCCCCCCTTTTTTTTTTTTTTTTTTCCCTCACTCCGCCAACAAACCCTCGACATTCATACTTCGATATTCCTTCAGGAAAAGCCTTCCCATCTACTTCCATATAGCCCCCTATTTACGACGAAGTGTTTTTGAACATTGTTGCCAGCCAATACCTTCTTTCGCACCAATCAAATCCCCATTACTCCTCAATGCCCATATACGAAAACAAATCAGTTATGATGTACACCAAAGCACGCTGCACAGACTCTTTCCACAACCTCCCCACATCTAAACTCAATGCCCTTAATACCGATATCCCTCCCCCACCCACCCTCCCAAAATCCCACTCCATCCAACTCCGTAGACACTCCAAATTTTACAAAAATATACGACATGAAAAGCTGTCTCCCTATCCCCACACGCCCTACATAACGTCCTCCACCATCACCCTCCTCTCCCGAAGCACCACACCCAACGCAATTATTCCATGAAGGAAACGAAACATTAAACCTCTCTCACTTCTTGGTCTGATGCGCACCAACCGCAACTTATACCCCAAATACCTCCCCCTGCAAAATTGGGTATATGGCCCTCAACATTTGCAATCACCCCACCCCACAGAACGCCTCCAGAAACACCTACCCGATCCTAGACGGATCCTCTAACATACAATACAGCCGCAGCACATCCTCACACTCTCTCATCTCTTGATCCGACCCACCACCTTCGTGCCTGTCCTCATATAATGCTTGCACACCCTTCCCCACACGACCGCCACTCGGAAATAAACCCTCTTCAATTATAATACACGTAACCCTTATTCTTATTCTATGAAACCCTATCCACCTTTGTCGGACCGTGCAATTAACATCACTTCTACCCAACAATCACCCAGAACCCCAGATATATCGAAAAAAACCTTTTTTACATTCGATTAATTTCCCGGTCCTGCCAACGGATTACTGCTGCCACATGCCAGACCATACTATATAACATCACATGCACCACTATTACAACGTGAATGTATCGTCAAAGGCAAGGGTCCCCCAAAACATTTAACCTACCACCACCTAACCACTACCCGCCCAGATTAAGCCCATCCCCGGCCTCCCCGGCAGTTCCCATATAAATTATCCACACACCGTTAAGTCTATCCACCACAACACAACGCACAGCTGTGTCCCATGCTCGTCCTCCCTCCCCAATTCCCGAAGACCAATAATTTCGAAAGTTCTCCACATTCACTTTTAAACTTAACTCCTTCAAAACCACCAATTACATAATACACTCATGTAAACCTTTTCCCTCCCCTGCTCATTAGAATGTTTATCATCCACAACCCTATTATTTCCATCCCACCATTCTCCACACCTACGTACCACCCTTAACCATCGCCCCACGCCCTATATAAAGGGTCCGGTATACAAGCAAACAACAGTGGAGACAGAGACACCCTGCCTTATGCCTCTACCCATTGATACCCAAGACCACCCAAGTTCCCATTCCCTGCACACTTACCACCTAACCCTATTATACAAAGTCCTCAATCCAACGTAACCGTCTCTTTCCCCAAAACCCTGCCTCCGTAAGATATGCCACAGTGCCTTTCGTTCTAACGCCAATCAGATACGCAGCCTGCCAATCCAATGCTAAGACACCTCCCCCCTTCATTCCCCCTCCATACTTTCCACAAAATTTTTATTATTCCATGTCCTCATACATCGGCCTTTCCAGCACCCCATACTGACCTCTCTCAACACTCTATCTTTCACGCACTGAGACCTGTCCCCAAGAATTTTTGTGCGAAGATCGTATAATCTCACATAACAACGACAAACGCCCCTGTAATTCTTCACTGTAGTAGGGCCTTCCCTTTTGGAATCATACTACTACTGCAGTAACGCTGCAACTCACCCCATCGCCCCTCACTTTGTTCATCACATTCAGCAGGGTTCACTAAAAAAATCCTTCAACACACTCCAATGCTTCACATAGAATTCACAAGTAACCCATCTATACCGGCCTTTACTCTACGCCATATTCCTCCAAGCTCGCCAACCTCCCCCTCTTCAAGAGCCCCGCCAATGCTATACGATCAAGTCCACTCAGCACACAAGATACATTCTCTCCCCAGCTCTAAAATCCTCACCGTTTCACTCCGACACTTCCGCAAATATTGTTGTCCAAACCAACTAGCCAGAATACCACTCATACACTCAGTAGTTTCTTCCACTCTGCCCCGTCAACCCTCCTAAGTCCTCGTGTACTACCAGCTGTGTCAATATCCATTGCCAACCCTGCGTCTCCGCTGAACCCCCGTAACACACAGCTGAAGGCCTGTCACCCCGAATCGCGCCTCCTCGAACCCACCCTGCAAACCCGCGCCTCATCAAATCTCGCATTGGCATATCCTTTATCTGCCACTTTAATGCTTCAAATTTCCGTCCATTGAATACACACCTGTCACAGCACCCCTCCTGAGAGCGCGGCAACCCTGCAACGGCGCCCGCGAGCGAGCAAATACTGTTGAAGCCCATTTGTCTTCCATGCCTCATTCTTTCCCCTTCGCACATAGTATTGCCTGAGCCCTCGTCTTTCCAACCCCATCCCCCACCCAATAAATCGCTTGCAACATCTAACCCCCTACCCCATTAAGTCCTCCCACAAACGTTCAATCCCTCCTCCACGCCCCTCACCCAGGAGTCGTACATTCAGCTTCCAGTACCCCCTTATATCCTCTTAGCAAACCGTCCCAAGTTAAATCAGCAATAAACTGCCCTATGATCTGAATAAACGACATTCACTCGTCGCACCCGCGTCACCCTCACCCCCCCTTGTCACATACAAACTCCCGATCGTATCGTGCAGCATATCCCTTTTCTATGACATGTGTGCTCTATCTCGCAATCCCCCACCATCACAATAGCCCTCATCCCACACCAGCTGAATAGATCCCCTAACCTGCCAAAACCCCGGCCCCTCTCGTTCCACAGCCTTCCTGCCATCACACAGTTCCAGTTCCACCCCCACCCAACCTATTGTCACTGAACGGTAAGGACCGCAATAATATAACCAATACGTTTTCACAAATTCATTCTTTAAACCCCCTTACATAATTCTCAGCCGGCACATACACAACAAACGACTGCCATCCGCTCACCTCTCCACCACCCATCATCGTACAACACGACCCCCCCCTCACTCCCGAATAACAACAAAAGGCTCGTCTTCGGATCAGGATCCCACCCCCCTTCATATTCGTTCCGAATGCATCACAAACACCTGTACCCTCCACCTCCATTTCCTTTCCCAGCTTGAAATTATGTTTCCCTGCAACAAAAACAAGTCTAGACATAACGTCTAAAAATCCCTGTACCCCAACGCTCTCACTCGCACACAATCCATTTAATATCACTGGTCATGCACCGAACCTTCTATGTGAGTTCACCCTCGCCCTTTTCACCTTGTCACTGACAACGCTTTCATGTGTCTGCTTCGTTCCCACTTTTCCTCTCCACGGCCCACTGGTGGCTTTCCCCTGATCCTACACCTGACCAGGCGTACCTTTAGTGCTCCCATGCACCACATCAACCCACGGCTTTTTTCCCGTCTCTGTGCCGGTCCCAAAAACAATCATCCGAGTCGGAATAAAATCGCCGCCCTCTTACGGTTGACACACTCTGCATCCATGTCCTAACCACTGGATGCCTCCCGGTAATCTCAGCAGTCTCCTCAATCACTTTCCACCACTCCTGGCGAGTCAGCTGCCATGTTCGCCAATCTTCCAAGTTGCTCATCTCAATCGAACAGTACTCTCACCATACTCAATTATCCTCAGCAACCTGCTTCTCAAAAGGATTTTTTTCCTGCACGGTTTCACCAGTGGCCTTCCCTCTACCCGCACGTCACAACTGCACAGTCTTCCCGGTCTCCAAGGCAGATGCCTCAACTTCCCACTAACTGACAGTGATGGCTGGGACCCACCAATGGCAGCTCACGCTTCCACGTCCTCACTCCAGGAAGTGCCACGTCTATGTACAAGGTGACATCATCAGCCATGACCCACCTCTGGTTCGGGCTCGTTCACCTTCTCATACCTAGTCCTTCTCCGCTGCCATCCCCACACTGGGCCGCCATATGGTCATATATGCACCACATAACCTACACGTCCTTCTGCTGCCACTAGTACACCATTACCTTGTGGCCTAAATGCTTCCAGTATAACGTAAACGGGATGGCATGCCTCCAACGCCATCTGGATCGTGAACGTACCATCCGGCAAGACGGCATACCCCCCTCCGTCCCATTAACCACCCATAGCCAGGTGTACAGGTCCATACTGTTGAAATACATACCGCAAGATCAGTCACGTCCGCCGCAAATGGCAACATTTCACTGGCACCCCATGTGTACTGCGTAGACACGTCGATTAGTCGAACACGTATCGCTGAATTTAACGTCCATCGCTCCTGTCCTGGGTACTTGTCAACCAGCCGTTCATACACGCCTGCTGATCTCAGCTTGACGAAAAATACGAAGAGGCAAAACCATTAGTGGCCACACCATACCGTTCTGATCCGCAACACATAGTGTCAACGATAATTTGCGTAAAAGCACTTTGTGCCCAAGACTGAGGCGTTACGCACCACGCAAATCAATTCAAGCACACGTGGTGCAAACGCCTCTCACAGACGGCGCCATGTTTGTTACAATGTAAGTCGCCTCCAATGGCCAGCAGAGGGCAAGAGTCACACCGTCGCACTCTCTCAGTCAAGCGGCGAATGTGGGCGACAGAATTTATGGATTAGAAGGTTCAGGATTCCATTGAACTTTAGGAAGGGGGCAGGTCCTTCGGTCAACGGAGGCTATGAATAACCTTTGTGACGCATGGTATGAATTTTTTTTTATATTTATTAAAAACATCATTATAATTACAAGGTAGTATAAAATATTAAATACACAATAATACAGGATCTGAACAAGATTACGAAGAAGTAGTTTCACAATTGCAAGAGAAAAATTGGGAAACACGCAACATACATAACACACCAATGCACTGACACAACATTATACCAATTAATAATAATATCCTGTCCACATACACACAAAACGTTGGAGGGGACCCCCCCTCATGAATACTCACTATAAAACACCCACATCATTCGCACACAATATGATCACTAGCAGTGATTCAAACATAAATTTTCGTACTTATAATTACATGCATTTGATTATAGTTTAACTTAAGAACACAAGTCGGGTAATTAATCCGAAAACATTACTCTATAACAAAAATAAACATTACCAAAATTGCATAAGCGCTTAAAGCATCAACGGAACTCACAATTGTTACAGCATACGTTGGCATCAAGCATCGAAACTTTATAACAGTACAAAAGTTTGGAAAAACAAATTATATAAACGAATATAAACTCTTTCTAAGCGAAAAGAAATTCCCGACAATTTACAATAAAAAAACTGCGAAATTACATACCCAAAAAATTATCTTGCAACAACTGTTAACTAAAATGGACAGTGACTTCTATAACTACTTTTAATCTCAAGACCTATTTATACAAATCATGCTAATCAAAATCTTGCACACAAAACTTATGTGTCAACACAGCACCACCCAGTAACATCCTTCCCGACCTCACAGTCCTTCACCAGTCCTTTACCTATACACTCTCCCTCCAAAAACTATTGCAACCCGCTTATAAAGGAAACCAGTCCCTTTACGTATAATTAGCTTCGCCAACGGAATGAGGCCATTGACCGTAAGTTTGCAGTAGGTCTCCGGAAAACGGTTCCTCCACTGCCCCCCCGTAAATAATTTTGTTTCTGCAAAACCGTTTCTATATATGCCACGCCACAATTGCTCTAATCCTAAGTCTTCCTCCTCCCGTGTCCCCTCATCCCCCAGAATAGAGACAGAAAATCAACCACTACAAAATGGGCCCTTTTCACTTCGCTGGAGACCCCGCGTACTTCTAATGTAAGGCTCCGCAGGGGTCCCTACATTTTTTTTTTTTATAGTTTGTTTTAGAAAACTACAAATGGTACAAAGATGCATAATAAAGTACAGAATACAAAACATTCTTTTGTTTCTACGAGTACCGCAGGTTATTCCTTGCGGGAACAAGTATTATAACATCTTGTTATAGCAAAACAATACAAACGCTAAGACCAAACCTCACTAGTTTATCAGTCATTAATAGTTTGCCGCCTAGCCTTGTACCCAAAGCAAACGCACCAAAAAGAAACTTTACTATTTAACAATATAAAATAATACCTGACATGTCCTATTACAACAAAACCATCATACAAATGTACAACATCACAAGATTAACCAAAACTACCATAACCACTACAAAACAAAACAAAACCCTAACATACCCGCTATGACAGGGTACAGATTATTGGTTAATTATGGTACATTAGACCCTAACCAATAGGAACCCGGAAGAACATTGATTCCTTACACAATAACCAAGAGAAACAGTATTTTACTATTTTTTTTTTTTTATATTTATTTAAACCAGTGCGATACAAATGACAGAAATATATTAAAAAGATACACGACAAAAAGAATACTGCACGAGAATCGCACTTAACCCGAGACCTAATAACGACACCATACAGTACAGTGTAATACACACGCACACACACCACACCGTTTGTTACATTGGTATTACACTCACACACAACACACCGTATATATGTACAGTGAATATACTCTCACACACAAACACAAAACCGTATATTACAGTGAATATACACTCACACCACACAACACCACTGAAATTTTACGGGGGGGAATCACTCTCACAAAAACACACCGTATATTACAGTGGAAAATACACTTCCAACAACACAATAAAATTACAGGGAAACACCTCACACACAACACCCGTATTTACGTGGAAAACCTCTCACACACAACACACGTATATTACAGGGGTTTAATACCTCTCAACAAAACACACCGTATATTACAGTGGAAACCCCTCCACACACAACACACCGTATATTAAGTGGTAATACACTCACACACAACACACCGTAATTAAGGAAAATACACTCACACAACACTATACTTTACAGTAAAATTTTTTTATTTTTAAAGAACATCTCAACAAGGACTTTTTACCAAACATCAAACACTGGAAATTAAAATGAAGATTTACAATAAAACAAGAAAAAAAAAAACCAAAAAAACCGCACAATGACCCCCCCAAGCACACACATTACCTACTAACACATCAGGCCTCTAGGTGGGGTTTCTCCCTGTCAAACATAGCAAACAATTCTAAGATCTCAGGTGCTTAAAGAGCCCCCACGATACTCAAAACCTTTAAAAGGCGTTTACACGGTTTTTAAAACATAGGATTTACATTCAAAGAAGGAAAGGGGATAATATGAAAGTCACTATAAAAAAACCAATAAACAAAACAAAACTACATGAGTTTTAACATCTCACAAAACAAAGAAAAAATGCAAACAGTTAATGTAATAAAATTACTGAAAAGCACACTGTAACACAGCATAAAATATAACATAAAATAAAAACCAATTGCTTAGTAGGGAAAAAAAATTTTTTCCACTTACAAATTTTAATCAAAAACATAAAACACCCATAACAATTTTTAGTCTCATTGAAAATTTCATCATAAAATCCTTGAAAAGATTTATACATGATAAAAAAAACAAAACGAGGCTACACCTTTCAAAAGAAACGTGTATTTTCTGAAACCCTCGGGAATAACCCTATTGCCTGATATCAAAATCAATTATTCACCAATAAAAGCCTCCATGCTCACACCCACGTAGAAAAAAAAACCCGTCGTAACCCCCTTTCCCCTTTTGCAAATCCCATAAATCCCTTAATGTAAAATTTTCGATAACCCCCACAAAATTCTTCCCATCCCCTCCATACCCCCTTTATTTCTACACTGTGTCCTTTAAAAAGTTGCTGCCAATGCATTTAATTTGCCCGCACGTCCGCCTCCCTCATAGCCCACTCTGTTTTTTAATCCGTAAACATAACCCCAAACGCATTCTCAACCCTTTTATTCACCCCCCTTATATCAAAAATTAAAAACCCCCAAAACCTGCAAACCCCCCCCCCCCCTAACCTTTAAAAACCCACCCCTCCCCAAACCCTTATAAAATTCAAAACAATCGCAAAAATATACCGTATATAAAAAAGTCCCAACCTCCAAACCCTTTCATTCCACCTCTCGTATTTTCTTATAAATAAACCCTTCCCCGACGGCAAGATTTTCCCTTTAAAAAACTATACATAACTTCTTGACTTAGGTTTTAAACGCAATTTATTTAAACGCCCCCAAAATTTTGCCAATCATCACGGATAAACCCCTTCACCGCCCCTACCAATAAAGCC
>NW_026505232.1:0-18487 GCF_026875155.1 Cherax quadricarinatus
GTTTTTTGTTTAAGAGTGTGTTGTTTAAGAGTGTGTTGTTTAAGAGTGTGTTTTAGTTTTTAAGATTTGTGTTGTTAAGAGTGTGTTTTTTAAGAGTGTGTGTTTAAGAGTGTGTTGTTTTAAGAGTGTGTTGTTTAAGAGTGTTTTGTTTAAGAGTGTGTTTTTTTTAAGAGTGTGTTCTTTAAGAGTGTGTTTTTTTAAGAGTGTGTTTTTAAGAGTGTGTTGTTTAAGAGTGTGTTGTTTAAGAGTGTGTTGTTTAAGAGTGTGTTTTTAGAGTGTGTTTTTTAAAGGGTTGTGTTGTTTAAGAGTGTGTTGTTTAAGAGTGTGTTGTTTAAGAGTGTGTTCTTTAGAGTGTGTTGTTTAAGAGTGTTTGTTTAAGAGTGTGTGTTTAAAGTGTGTTGTTTAAGAGTGTGTTCTTTAAGAGTGTGTTGTTTAAGAGTGTGTTGTTTAAGAGTGTGTTCTTTAAGAGTGTGTTGTTTAAGAGTGTGTTCTTTAAGAGTGTGTTCTTTAAGAGTGTGTTCTTTAAGAGTGTGTTGTTTTAAGAGTGTGGTTGTTTAAGATGTGTTGTTTAAGAGTGTGTTGTTTAAGAGTGTGTTGTTTAAGAGTGTGTTCTTTAGAGTGTGTTCTTTAAGAGTGTGTTGTTTAAGAGTGTGTGTTGTTTAAGAGTGTGTTGTTTAAGAGTGTTGTTTAAGAGTGTGTTGTTTAAGAGTGTGTTGTTTAAGAGTGTGTTGTTTAAGAGTGTGTTCTTTAAGAGTGTGTTGTTTAAGAGTTGTTGTTTAAGAGTGTGTTTGTTTAAGATGTGTTGTTTAAGAGTGTGTTCTTTAAGAGTGTGTATGTTTAAGAGTGTTTGTTTAAAGTGTGTTCTTTAAGAGTGTGTTGTTTAAGAGTGTGTTGTTTAAGAGTGTGTTGTTAAGAGTGTGTTCTTTAAGAGTGTGTGTTTAAGAGTGTGTTTTAAGAGTGTGTTGTTTAAGAGTGTGTTCTTAAGAGTGTTGTTTAAGAGTGTGTTGTTAAGAGTGGTTGTTTAAGAGTGTGATGTTTAAGAGTGTGTTTTAAGAGTGGAGTTGTTAACGAGGTGGATGAGTTATTAAAACATTACCGCCTATTAAGCAACAGCTACAAATCCCTGACCTGACTGATAGAGCAAGAACAACTTTATAAAGCGGACTGTAAAATTATAAAGTTGAGAGGCTATCAACTGCACAAGAGTCATTAAAGCTGCGGATACTTTCTCTCTAAGATAAATATTAAAGTAATCTGTCAGTGTCCATACAATACACTGAGAGATATACACCACCTGCTGAAAAGCCTAATTTTAAAACACACAAATACAAGTGTATATGTCATTTTCGTTATATATAATATATATATATATATCATATATATATATATATATATATATATATATATATATATATATATATATATATATATATATATATATATCAATAACAACACTGCAATAGCCAAGGAGTCGAACCTATGCTGTTTTGGCCAGAACAGCATAGTCACTTTTGAAGCCACAGAAGTGACCAGCACTTTACTCACTAGTTAAAAACCTGAGTCTGGAACCACAGAAGTGACTGGCACTATCATCTCCTGTTAAAAACCTAAGTCTGGAACCACAGAAGTGATTGGCACTATCATCTCCTGTTAAAAACCTGAGTCTGGAGTCACAGAAGTTACTGGTACTTTCATCTCTAGTTAAAAACCTGAGTCTGGAGACACAGAAGTGACTGGCGCTATCATCTATAGTTAAAAACCTGGATCTGGGGCCACAGAAGTGACTGGCACTATCATCTATAGTTAAAAACCTGAGTCTGGAGTCACAGAAGTGATTGGCACTATCCTCTCTAGTTAAAACCTGAATGTGGAGTCACAGAAGTGATTGGGAGTATCCTCTCTAGTTAAAAATCTGATTCTGGAGCCAAAGAAGTGACTGGCACTATCCTCTCTAGTTAAAAACTTGAGTCTGGAGCCACAGAAGTGACTGGCACTATCATCTATAGTTAAAAACCCGAGTCTGGAGCCACAGAAGTGACTAGCAGTATCATCTATAGTTAAAAACCTGGGTCTGGGGCCACAGAAGTGACTGGCACTATACTCTCTAGCTAAAAAAAACTGAGTCTGGGGCCACAGAAGTGACTGGCACTATCCTCTCTAGTTAAAAACCTGAATCTGGGGCCACAGAAGTGACTGGCACTATCCTCTCTAGCTAAAAAAATCCTGAGTCTGGGGCCACAGAAGTGGCTGGCACTATCCTCTCTAGTTAAAAACCTGAATCTGGGGCCACAGAAGTGACTGGCACTATTCTCTCTAGTTAAAAACATGAGTCTGGAGCCACAGAAGTGACTGGCACTATCCTCTCTAGCTAAAAACCTGAGTCTGGGGCCACAGAAGTGACTGGCACTATCATCTCTAGCTAAAAACCTGAGTCTGGGGCCACAGAAGTGACTGGCAGTATCCTTTCTAGCTAAAAACCTGAGTCTGGCCACAGAAGTGATCTGGCAACAATCATCTTCTCTAGCTAAAAACCTGAGTCTGGGGCCTACAGAAGTGCTGGCACTATCCTTTCTAGCTAAAAACCTGAGTCTGGGCCACAGAAGTGACTGGCACTATCCTTTTCTAGTTAAAAACCTGAGACTGGGGCCACAGAGTGACTGGCACTAAAAATAAAAAATCCCTTTCTAGTTAAAAAAAACCTGAGTCCTGGGGGCACAGAAGTGACTGGCACACTATCCTGACTAGTTAAAAACCTGAGTCAGGGGCCGCAGAAGTGACATGGGCACATCCCACTCTAGTAAACGCAATCCCTGCTTGGGTACTTTTCTATTACGAAAAATAATCTCCATGCCCACCGATACCAACAACCAGTACCCTACCACTCGCCCACCCACAACCTCCCACAACAATCGCTCCCCTACCACTCCTCCACCCTCCTGCCTCCCTCCCCCCTCGCTGCCTGCCCTCCACTCATGGCTCCTCCAATCAACTACCAGTAGCAAACAATACAGGAAGCGGATAATTAGCTCAGTATAACAAGCACTCTCATAAAAAACTTAGTTATCTAAGGACTCGACATCTTCATAGAGGAGGTAGACGCAATGATCTCTCTCTCTCTCTCTCTCTCTCTCCCTCTCACTCTCTCCTCCTCTCTCTCTCTCTCTCTCTCTCTCTCCACTGTAGTCTTTGTCTTTATTTGTCAAATGATCGTGCAGAGGTTATTCGGTTGATGTGTGCCTCTCTGGCGATATGCTCGGCACTATGCTTGCCTCTAGTCTTCTCCTTGAGAGAGGTTTTGCTGCCTCTGCCCTTCGAATCTATACTCAGTTCGGTCTTTTTATCCATTCCCCCAGTTTCTTAACTATGCACTGTGTTAAGCTTAATTCCCCTCTAGCCACATGCTGGGCCAATCGTGACTAGTCATGAGGTTTAATCCAAGCCCATATGTTAATTTTCTTGTCTTCGGTCTTTCATATTTTTATTTCTTTTCATTTCTGTAACATTACCATGTCGGCTCTCCTCCGGAATTACTCTGCCTCATTCCCAAAAAAGTTCCAATATCCACAGTAGTACATTCGTTGTTAAGCCAGCCTATAGCACAAGTTTTTTCTCAGCCTTCTTCCAAAGTTCTGCATAACTTTTCTAGTCCAATAATTATTTACAGCAGTCCCCTTAGTTCTCGTCCTGCTTCAACTCTGCCGCATAACTCCTGAAGGTTTGTGAACAAGGTTTGTCCTTCTCTAAACCCGCGCTGGTTCTTGTATTGTGAAACTGTTTATGTGCAGGTACTCCGCTATTCTTCCCTTGATTATCTTCTCTATTTGTTACCTAGTTTATACTGACTGTTCACAAAATCGTACTTATATAACACTAATGCAAACAAACCACGGAAAGGGTGGAGTTTGAACCTATGGCAAATGAGTCGTTAAACTCATTATTGTAGTCCAGCTGGTTCAGTGGCTAACGCACTGCCTTAAAGTTTTACGGGCTCACTTGCCATGGGTTCTAAACCCACTCGTGACCGTGGTTTGGTTTATCATAGTTTGTATTTCTTTGTTACAGATCATCAGTGAAACGCTTCTTCCTGTCCTCGTTCTCATATACTGCGACTCAGTCGCCGTCTAGCCACTTTCTCTAGCAACTGTCCCCGTATCCAATGATTTCGTGTAGAATTAGCCTGTGTTCAGATAGTGGAGTTGCTTTCCTCTCACAAAGACTTGGTCAACTTGTTGTGTTACATCGCCCTTGATGATCCACCTCAGTCAAAGAGAATATATCTTTACTGATGGTGTATATGGAGTCCAATAGCCGTTGTTACAGCCTTTCTCTGGCACTCTGCTTTCCACTGACAAACACGTTTTTAAATTCGTTTGTTCTAGGGTCCTCGTAGACCTTATCATTTCTGTTGTTCATTATTTGTTGCTACTCCAGTCTTTTTTGACGTTTATCTATTATTTTAATTTACTTAAGTACTATGAAGTAGTTTTTAATTTTAGACTTTTATCTTTATTGTCATTCCCAAAAAATTTTGCAGATCATCATCTACTTTGTCTTAACATTTCCTTCTTTTTTCTCTTGCTTCTTCTTCTTCTTCTTCTTCTTCTTCTTCTTCTTCTTCATCTTCTTGTAAAGAGGTTTTCTGCCTCCTGAACACTTTCCGCCCTCCTTCGCTGCTGTTGTCTGCTTGCAGTTGCCTGCTGCTGTTGTGCAGCTGCTGGTACTAGAACTTCTCATTCGATGACTTTCCTCAACTCTCCTTCTTCTTCACCTCCAATTCAGTGAATCACATCATTTTTTTTTCCATATCTCCTCTCTGAAATCGTCTTCCCCCTCCCTCTCCGCTAGTCTTCCTTCACTGTTAACTTCTACAAGATACTGAAAATAGTAATGTATGGTAGCTAACAGCCTTTCGCATTCCTATTTCACTTACATCAGATGTACTTGCGGTAAATACTTGATCTACTTTCACTGATCATCCCCTCGTCTCTCATATATAAGGTTAGGTTAGGTTAGTAGGTTAGGTTAGGTAAAATTTGCAGGAAACAGGACAAGTAATTTCCTGACGCTGGTTCCTTTAGTCGTATGATGACCCCACAATGTTGGAGCTTGTTGGTCATCTGACTCGAGGCCTTCAACTGGCCTTACCCTCCATCCCTTTGAAAATTAATGGTAATGATTATAACCAACTTATTAATAAAACCCTGACAGCTGACACATAAGTTTTTCCATACCCCCCGCCACTGACATCTCAGTCCTCCATTCAGTTTCCCTGTATCGATGTGGTCCCAATTACTTAATCTTATTCTTTGTGGCTTAAATCTCCCATGCTTATGCTCTGCCTAGCCCTATGACACTCTCGCTGCATCCGCTCTCAGTGTCATCCTTCGGTTTTGTTTCTGTCTTCCTATTTCTGTCTTGTCTCCTATAAAAAAATGGGAATTATTCATCACCACCTACTAACATTTCCTTCATCTGCTTAATTTTGATCTCCTGGAAATCGTTATACTCATTCCTGTTCAGGTCCATTTCGTTTCACTGTTTCTTTTACCCTTTTCTTTTCACCCTTTTTCTTTTCACACCCTTTCTTTTCACATCCTTAGCTTTTTCACCCATTCTTTTCACACCCTTTCTTTCACATCTTTCTTTCTTCAAATTCCTCTAGTTTCTCAGTAGCTTTGCAACTCCTGGCATGCCGTCTCCCTCTTACTTTCCTCATGGTTTGCTATCCTGCTGGGATATGGCATGTGTTTGCCGATAGTAGCGGGGTATAGGCCCCAGTATCCTGGCACCCGCCGAGTGGGTGCTAATGATAGAGGATTGTGGGGACGCAGCATTGGAGTTTTTAGTATGCGGTGCTAATTGGACCGAGGGGTAACATAATCCTTACTCTGTAATGCTGTGTTAAAGGGAATTGACTCCACCTATGCTCATACCACGGCATGCATTATTCAATCACTCTCAGACTAAAGAAATTTTGCTCACAGAATCCCTGTGGAAGAAGGAAGCTTTTTGTACATTAATGCTGAGAGGGGAATTATGGATATAATGTTGGGTCAGTTTATGTCCATATTGAGAAAACATGTTTTAATGTTGGGATGAACGGTCCTCACTACCTTATCAACCCATGTAATATTATCTACAACTGCTGGAATTACGTCCATTCAATCCCTGAAGCCAATGTAATCTGAGAACTTCTGGGATAATCCGTCCAGCCCATGTATATGGAGAACCTGCTGGGATAGTTTCTCCAGCCCAGATAGAGTGTAGACTCTACTGTGAAATAGTGTTTCCAGCCTAGATAGTGTGCAGATCTACTGTATAGTTATGTTCCAGCCCCAGATAGTGTGTAGACCTACTGGGCATTAGTTGTTCCAGCCTAATAGTGTGCAGAACTAACTGGTATAGTTGTTCAGCCCAGATATGTGTAGATGTACTGGATAGTTGTGCCAGCCCCAGAATAGTGTGTAGAAGTACTGGGATAGTTGTTCCTGCCCAGATATTGTGTAGACCCAACTGGGAAGTTGTTCCAGCCCCAGATAGTGTGTAGACCTAGGATAGTTGTTCCAGCCCAGTATAGTGTGTAGACCCCTACTGGGATAGTTGTTTCCAGCCAGATAGTGTGTAAGATGTACTGGAATATTTGTTCCAGCCCAGATAGTGTGTAGAGACCTACTGGTTAGTTTGTTCCAGCCCAGATAGCGTCTAGAACCTACTGGGAAACTTGTATCCACCAAATAGTTGAGACCTACTGGGATAGTTTGTTTCCAGCCAAGATAGAGTGTAGACCATACTGGTATTAGTCCCTTCCAACCTCATTAAATACAAAAATAAGAAGTTAACGTGGCAAGACATCATATAAAAATAAGTCGAGGAATTAAATAATGACTGTAGTCCATGAACATGAAGGAATATCAAGATGACGACACTTGCGCCGCCTAGACAAATGTTTACTTGTTATTAGAGAACACTGAGCCACACTTCAGAGTCATCCCTTCAGTATTCAACCTAGCTGGAGACTTATAGTGGTCAACTGAGCTGGGAGACTCAGAGTGTCAACCAGAGCTGGGAACCTTCAGTAGTGTCAACCTGACTGGAGACTTCCAGTAGTGGGTCCAACCTGAGCTGGAGACTTCAGTTAGTGTCACCTGACCTGGAGACTTCAGTATGCCAACCTGAGCATGGAGGACTTCAGTAGTGTCCAACCTGAGCCTGGGAGAACGTCAGTAGTGTTCAACCTAGGCTGGGAGGACTTTCAGTAGTGTCAACCAGAGCTTGGGAGACTTCATAGTGGCCTAACCTGAGCTGGGAGACTTCAGTAGTGTCCGTCGGAGCTGGGAGACTTCAGTAGTGTCAACCTGAGCTGGAACTTCAGTATGTCAGTCTAGCTTGGAGACTTCAGCAGTGTCAGCCTGAGCTTTTGGGGGAAAGGACCTTCAGTAGTGTCAACCTGGCGCTGGGAGACTTCAGTAGTGACAGTCTGAGCTGGAGACTTCATAGTGTCATTCTGAGCTGGAGACTTCAGTAGTGTCAACCTGAGCTGGAGACTTCATAGCGGCAACCTGAGCTTGGCGACTCAGTAGTGTCAGTCTTAGCGGGAGACATCAGTAGTGTCAGTCTAGCTGGAGACTTCAGTAGTGCCAACCTGAGCTGGAGACTTTCAGTAGTGTCAGTCTAGCTGGGAACTTCAGTAAGTGTCAACCTGAGTCTGGGAGACTTCAGCTAGTGTCCCTACCTGAGCTGGAGACTTCAGTAGTGTCAACCTGAGCTGGGAGACTTCAGTAGTGTCAACCTGAGCTGGAGGACTTCAGTAGTCAACCTTAGCTTGGAGACTTCAGTAGTGTCCACCGACTGGGAGACTTCAGTATGTCAACCTCAGCTGGGGAGACTCAGTAGTGCCGAACCTGAGCTGGGAGACTTCAGTAGTGTCAGTCTGAGCCTGGAGACTTCATATGTCAACCTGACGTGGGAGAATTCAGTAGTGTCGTCTGAGCTGGGGAGACTTCGCTAAATGCAGCCGACTGGGAGACTCAGTATGTCAACCTGAGCTGGGAGACTTCAGTAGTGTCAGTCGAGCTGGGAGACTTCAGTAGTGTCAACCTGAGCTGGAGACTGCAGTATGTCATCTGAGCTGGTGAGACTTTCACCAGTGTCAGCCTGACTGGGAAGACTTCAGTAGTGTCAACCTGGAACTGGGAGACTTCATAGTGTCAACCGAGCTGGGAGACTTCAGTAGTTCCAACCTGAGCTGGGAGAACTTCCAGTAGTGTCATCCTGAGCTGGGAGAAACTTCAGTAGTGTCAGTCTGACTGGGAGAACCTTCATAGTGTCCAACCTGAGCTGGGAGACTTCAGTAAGTGTCAGCATGAGCTGGGAGAACATCAGTAGTGTCAGCCTGAGCTGGAGAACTTCAGCAGTGTCGCTGAGCTGGGGGTGACTTCAGCAGTGTCAGCCTGAGCTGGGAGACTTCAGCAGTGTCAATCTGAGCTGGGAGGACTTCAGTATTGTCAGCATGAGCTGGGAGACCTTCAGTAGTGTTCAGCATGACTGGAGACTTCAGTAGTGTCAGCATGAGCTGTGATACTTCAGCAGTGTCAACCTGAGCTGGAGACTTCCAGTAGTGTCAGCATGGGAGCTGGGGAGACTTCAGTAGAGTCAGCATGAGCTGGGAGACTTCAGTAGTGTCCAGCCATGAGCTGGGAGACTTTCAGTATGTCAGCATGAGCTTGGCGAGACTTCATAAGTGTCAGCATGAGCTGGGAACTACAGTAGTGCCAGCATGACTGGAACTTCAGTAAGTGTCAGCATAGCTGAGACTTCAGACAGTGTCAGCCTGAGCTGGGGGACTTCAGCAGTGTCAGCCTGAGCTGGGGGACTTCAGTTAGTGTCTGCCTGAGCTGGGAGAACTTCAGCAGTGATCAAACCTGAGCTGGGAGACTTCCGTAGTGTCAGCCTGAGCTGCAGACTTACAGCAGTGTCAGCCTGAGCTGGGGACTTCAGCTGTGTCATCCTGAGCTGGGAGACTTCACAGTGTCCAACCTGACTGGGAGACTTCCAGCCAGTGCAACCTGAGCATCCCAGTAAATTATCATCAGCAACAACTGCTTCCAATAGAAGTTAGAGTAGAACTGAGTTACTATCACAGATTAATAATATTATTAGTGAGAATAACCGTCTCTCTCAGAATGCTTCATCTCATACGCAGAGAAAAAGGAAATTCAAGGATGGAAGAGATGGAAAGTGGAATTATAGGAGAAGGGAGGGAAGGATATGGCAGAAGAGGTATAAGACGAGAGGGAAGGGAGACAGAGAGAGGAAGAGAGAGTGTGTATGGAAGGGTCATGTAAGGCAGCTGGGAGGCTAATTGCGCCAACCTTTTTCTTCTGGTGTGAGGTGAGTCATGCCTGTTCTTACCTGTCTGAGGTGAACCACCACACAGAATCACTGATCTGGGTGAACCACCTCACCTGCCACGTCTGGGAGGTGTGGAGAATTTTCCTCCAGGAGGGGTGTTATCAGCCCCCCTTCAGCCCTTTTCAGCCCTAGGGCCCCGCCCTCTCAGAAGGGGCAAGCATCTGTTTAGTTTCCACATCAATTAATTACAAGCGGATATTTAACCAGTACCATGTTACCATCACAGTCATGCCACTCTTTGCAAGAGACCAGTGTTGCAAAAATGTATTTAATGAAGAGACATCAATCTCTTACCTTAGCAGGATCAATTAGGAAAATTTTGCACCCACTTTATTACCATGTTAAAGATAGTTTACATTGTGTCTATCCCCAGAAAGAATCAAGCATTTGCTTTGCTCATAGTGGAAGTTTTGGCAAGGGCAGGGAGGAAATATGCTACTACAGCTTATCCTATTTGTAGCTGAGGACAAGCAAAGTGCGCCGAGGGGCGTACTATAGCTTCGATTCTACATTTAAAAAACCTGCCAAGGGTCACATTGACGCCGAGATACGAACAAAGAACACTGAATCTGCGTGCTTATGTGCATACAATATCTCAAGAATACATTAAAACAACAGAGCAGTTGATCAGATCTTTAGTGATAAGATGTGAATAAAAGACCATATTTGAAGAAGTGTATAACACAACGTTGTTGCTATCCTGACGGAGTTGTAGTGTGACATTTTCAAAGAACATGTCTCTTCAATCAAAACACTGATACCGGGTTATTAATAATGGGTCCACTACATATACCCAGGAAAGTAATACGATGATGGTATTGTATTCAATAACCCCGCAGTTGAGAACCAAGATACTATCTAGTAACTTACTCACAAACCCGTTACAGGCGGGCTTTTTAGCCCACCACACCACGAGTAAAAAAATCTTGCAGCAGTCAGTTTCTGAGACATATGCTGACACAACATCCCTAGGGGTAATTAAACTTACACAACATTTTTTTCAACACAGCCGCTTAGGATTGCAAGCGACAGCTTCTCAACGACATCGCCGGCCCTACAGGAAACGGCTGTCCCTGAATACACTCTGACTTAGCTTCACATTTCCCTAACAGGGTGAACCACCTCACTGACCACTGATTGGGTGAACCACCCACCTAAACCACTGTCTGGCCTGAACCACCACACATGAACCACACTGAACCATTGTCTGGGTGAACCTACTTCACCTGAACCACTGCTGAGATAACCACCTCATCTGAACCACTGTCTGGGTGAACCACCACACCTGAAACCACTGTCTGGTGACATCTCCACACCTAACCACTAGTCTGGGTGAACCACCACACCTGAACCACTGTCTGGGTGAACCACCACAACCTGAACCACTGTCAGGGTGAATCTCCACACCTGAACCACTGTTCCCCTGAGTAGAATCACCACACTGAACCCAGTCCTGGTGAAGCACCATCTTACCTGGAACACTGTCTGGGTGGAACACCTCACCTGAAACCTTCCCTCAGGTTCCCACACTACATTCAACTCTTTTGGCATCCATAGTTGTTCATTTTATTTTTCACTAAGCGATTTCCTTTTTCAGTTATTAATTATAATTATTATTATTATTATTTTATTATTATTATTAATTTGATGTTATAATTATTATTGTTTTTTTTATTATCGAATTATTGTCACCACCTTGGGAAGGCGTTAAAACTGTGTGTTATGCACCTCTGGGTGAATGGACTTTAGACAAGGTGATCCGAGAAAAGGGAGTATAGTTCCATTTCCCTGCAGGAACAGTTCCTCCGGGTTTCAAGGTTTCTTCGCCCGAATGCGATTATAACGTCTTCGTCCATATAAGTATTTGCTGAGGCAGATGATGCCTGGTTATATAGCAACATGAGAAGGGACGAACACTGCAGCATGTCTGCTGGTCTATGCTATGCTAGTGCAGCTCACCACACACACGTTCGGTGATGCTAAATATGTAGAAGACAAAAAAAGTCCACAATAACCGTGGCTGAACAATTCCAGTAACGCGTACATAGAAGTATGTAAACTTGTGACGACGACCACTTAACTTGAATGTATAAGACAACATGTGTCACCATTCAAACGCCACGTCCGCATCGGAAGGATGGTAATACGTACACCATACCCAGAAAATAACAAATACCAGGTAATCCTTTTAACTGAATTATACAACTAGAGATGTGTAAACTGGGGAAGCTCCAAAATCTTGGACAAACACCTCAACATTCCCTCCGCTAAGCCCAATCATCAAAAGCATTTTGCTAAAAATTTCTCTTACTAGCTGCTTTTGTCAAACATTTAGAACAGATTGGAATTCTTAAATCGTCCTCATGCACAGAAACAAACAATTTTTTGTTTTCCTCCCGTTGCATGGTTTCATGCATAGAAGGAGCGTGCGTCATTGCGCCGCTCCTCACCCGCCAACCCTGCACACTGACAGCGCCTCCAAAATTCTGAGCTTTTGATGTAGCCAACTGACATGTAAATCATTAGTAACCTTGCCAGAAATGGATGTAGGAGCGGATGGCTTCCTCGCGACTGGATGAAAGCTACCTGTCCAACAGAAAGTCTTCTGTGTTGTTCCAGGACACAGAAGTAAAAACTAAAGACTTGAATTAGGAACCGCCACAGGGATGTGTGCTCAGGCCCCACTTTACTCAGTATCTAATAAATTCTTTACTAAATGCTATGCGTAGCCAGCCCCATCATTATATGATTAGCTTTGCTGATGACATAATGATTTACACCACCCGATACTCCAACACCCGAATACATCCTAAACCTGTACTAGTCTTGTGTCAGGACCTGGGGTTGATTATCTTTACTGAGAAATCGAAGAATTTAACAGGCGTCCGCCTCGACAGAGAGGTCGCAACCAGTAGATCTAGTTAGTATAGGAAAAAAGTTTTCGACTAGAAAAGTAATCCCATATAACAGGTATCTACAAGCTTTGAGATCCCATTAATTTGGACCTGTTTGTAACAAGACTTTTGTCGCCATACAAAGAAAGCTGAAAGCACGTAGTGTTGTCGTAGGTTTTCATCCAGGTATGGTGCTAATTTCAAAATTGTGAAAATTAATTGTATTTTGCCTTAATATTAGATCATTGATATGCTGCACCCACTACTGCACTCGTGTCTGCTGGAAGCTTGGAGGGCTGAAAAACAGCAGAACGAAGCATTGAGGATCAATTTCCAGGATACCCAGACTGCCAAATATTCAAATATGCGTAAAGGAACTTGATATCCCAACATTAGAGATCTGTCACTGAGTCATATGTTTTTCAAACATTTGCGCACAGAAGCCCTCTACACTGGTGAACATTCTCCTCCAGATGGATCACTAACCAGATACATGATCTAATGTAAATAAGGCAACAGTGACACTTCCCAGCTCCATAGGAATAATACCCCAGATCAAACCACTAACCCTCCCCTCCCCCCTCACAAAAAAAAAAAAAAAAATGACTTCTTAAATCTCAAGCAAAGCTTCTGAAGCCAGGCAGGATGCCTTAAGCTGCACTGTAACACACTCGTTCCACAAATCCATGATGCGGTTGTGTTCACCAGTCCAATGGGGCACTGGTAGTGCTGCAGTGTCCATACAGTGATGGCCTCTCATAAAGAAACTGGAGCACCATCAATAACTTGGCCTCTACCCTTCATACAGAACTGATTAAGATAAGATTTCGTTCGGATTTTTAACCCTGGAGGGTTCGCCACCCCAGGATAACCCCAAGAAAGTCAGTTCGTCAGCGAGGACTGTCTAAAACTTATTTCCATTGGGGTCCTTAATCTTGTCACCCAGGATGCGACGCCCAACCACCCCAGTCCGACAAACACCCAGGTACCTATTTGCTGCTAAGGTGAACAGGACAACAGATGTAAGGAAACAGGTCGAAATGTTTTCCACCCGCCGGGAATCGAACCCAGGCCTTTCCGTGTGTGAAGCGGGAGCTTTTAGGTCCACCCGGGCCATACTTCCTTTGCACCAATGTGTCCATGTTTTTCTAAGGTTAACACATTAATTGTATAGTTTTCTTTCTCACCATAAATGGTCTCAACTCTTTAAGTATACATAGCTGCATGCTTGTGTCAGAACTCCAGACACTAGTATGGTAGGACTGTGTACAGTGGAGTCAGAGTGCACATGCTGTGAATTCATCTCACATTGGTCTTCAGATGCCTGAATAAAACTGACCGAATTGAAAAAGTTATGCGGCCTTTAAAGAGAGACTAGATACAATCTTGGGCTGACAGTTTATCAGTTTGATAACTGAGGAGGAGGAGGCGCAATGTTTGGTAACAATCCAACACTACATCACTACCGCTCCGGCACCGGCTGGACAACCAGTAGCTCTGGCAGGTTAAATCATCACCAGCAGATGTAGACCAAACGAAATGTAAACTGTGCCAGATGACAATTGTCACACCTTGGGCTCATTATGTACTGGAATACGATAAAATTAATGAATTCAGAGAACTCACTGAGAAATGTTCATGGAATGTCAAAGTATTGTTATCCACCGTGGAACATTTACTACCATCTGGGAAAAATACCCTGACTTAAAACCCTGTAAATATCGCATTATCACGTTATTTTTCTTTTGCTTGTGTGTGACCTAATACAAGCTGTATAACTAACTCTTACGATTTTAATCAGATATAAATATGATAAACAGTTTAGTTTTCATGGTAAACTTGTTCAACTATGTGGAAAATTTCTTGTCCTCCCTGGACCCATATTGTACCTCAGATAATCTTTTTACTACCATTCCACACATGGTAATGGGGTACAAAATACAGATACTAAATCAACTCATTCAACAAGTAAAGCTGTGATTTTAACAGTGTGTACAGCCGAACGACACGTCATCATGAGGTTCCTCTCTAATCTGGTTATTTTGCCAGCCATGTTTCGAGATACGTCGCAGGGCCCTAGGCTTTTCCGTTGCTGTTGCTGAATGTTTATTTTGAAATACAGGAATATGAACGAACATTAGTTGAAGAATGAAAACTTGTGCAACATTTGGAATCCTGAATACGGAAACGTTTCCGAGTAAATACTCCAAATGTTGCACAAAGCATCTCAATCTTCAACTGTCTGTTTTCTCAAAATTTCCATTGCACACAGACAATGTTTCTCTAGTACACCCTCAGGCATGCAACACAGGCAATTGTTTTGATTGCTTTCAAATGAAGGGATGGTGGTCTGGTATCAAGGTACATCTTCGTGGTATGTGTTGCTTGTCCAGTCAAACAGGTCATGTTGAATATATACTGAAGTGTGGAGATACTACTGCAATTGTTATACTACGAAAGTTTTTTAACTGTCTCAATGTTACCTGCGTCCGGGAAAAGGATCTGCACATTGCTTCTTATTTTGAATGATATCATTTCAGGCTGATGACTTGGAATATAGTTCAAACGTGGTTGACTTCATGAACACTAAGCGCAGCAAACTACATGGATAAGGGAATTATTGGTATCGTCCTGTGGCTGAATGACTCAGAATGACTTGGCACCCATGTGAACGACATTGTACTGTCACTAGAGCTTGTAATGTATGGGCTTTGTGCCTCCCTGGATTTGCTTGTAACTCATCTTGATTACTAAACAGGAATTGGTTAATATGGTTAAAGACTGCACTAGGGTCAAATTTGCAACTAATGCGACATTTTATTGCGGCAACGTTTCGCGCTCCAGGAGCTTTGTCCAGCCGTAACAACAACACAAACATAGGTAACGTGAAGTGAAAGAATATAAAACACTCCCGTAGTAAAAGTAAAAGTAATAGTAAATAGTTAGTAGTAGTGTGTAGTAGTGTAGTAGTAGTGTGAGCAGTAGTAGAGGTTGGGGGAAGTTTGTTGTAGTATGACGGATTTATTTTGAGAAAACCCGTAAACCCAAAAAGCAGGTCTGAAAAACGAATTAAAAATATTAAAAATTTATGTCCGGAAAATTTTCTTTTTTTATCATAGGGGGGCGTTATGAAATAAAAATGGTTGTGGAGTTCCTGTTTGCCAAAAAATTTTACAAGTCCCTTTTTGAAGCATTGTGCATGGAGACTTTTTTGAGGTACTGCTGTTTTCCCCCGAAATTTTTTCCAGCCCCCGAAGGGTTTTTTTTAAACACTTTCTCTTACAAGTTCAGGGGTTTTTCCATTTGGCCGGGTCAAGGTTTTTTAGTATGGTTGCATGGCACTCTAGTGATTTTTTTCATATATCACTTTTAAAAATAATCAAGCAAATCACCAATGGGGGTTGAAACTTTGGCGTGTTTAAACTTAGGGCCACCCCGCAACCCCGGGATTTTAGTAAAGTTGAGAGTTTTAAGGGAACCTAACTTTGGGGAAAAATTATGACTTTGTTAAAGTGATTTTAAGTTTTGGGAATTCATGGGGGTCCAATTTTCCCCTTTTATGGAAAGGAAGAAAAAACGTCATGGGTTTTAGTTTTAATTAAGAATTTTTAGGATACACTACTTAAAAACATTATAGCAACTAATTTTTAAAACCAAAATGGTAAACCAAAAATAGCACCTCCCGTCAAAAACCCTTGGGAAGCAAAACGTAAAACTCTTTTTAAAAAAAGGGTTTTTACATGTTTGGTTTTTTAACCGAAAGTGAACTTTTGCTTTATTTTTTTGGGCCCCGGGCACCTGGAAGCCGTGACACTTCCTTTCCACGCCTTCCCAAAATAATCACAAAAATTCCAAAAAATTGGGAAACATACAAAGAGAACGGTCATGGTTATACTCCCATCAGAGTAAAATCACGTATCATTGGGTTATCTTCCCCTTTAGGGTAAACCCCCTATCATTGGTTTATTCTCCCAATCCGGATAGTACTTCATTGGTTTCTCCCACTCCGATGTTACAAATTATTGGTTTTATTCGACTCCCGAAATGTCACAAATTAGGTTATACTTCCCCTCCGCAATGTCAAAATTTTTTTTGGGTTTTTAAATCCCCCCCAGCATATATCACAAATCATTGGTTTACTCCCACTCCAGTATATGTCAAAAACATTGGTTTTACTTCCATCCAATTTCACAAATCATTGGGTTTTACCCCATCCCGCTTATCACAAATCATGGTTTAAATCCCACCCGTTTTATGTCCAAATCTTGGTTTTACTCCCACCCGCATATTCACAAAAATTGGTATACTCCCACCCCCATATGTCACAAACCCCTTGGTTATACTCCCACTCCAGCATTATCAAAATCTTGGGGTTTCTCCCCCCTCCGCATTGTTGTCATTTTATGTGTCAAGTTACAAGTTTGTTTTGTTAGTGCCTAAGTGCAAGTTGTAAGTGGCCCCTGACCTCTACCCAATTCCCCCTGAGCCGTTTACTACCACTTTAGGGTTAATAGTAAGGGCTATGTTGCTGGTGAATGGGGTTTTGTTGGGGTGATGGGGGTTTCTTGATGCGGGGGAATGGGGGTTTTCCTTTTTGCTGGTGAATGGGTTTCCCCTTCGGTGAATGGGGTTCCTTGGGTTGGTGAAAAGGGGGCCTTGATGCTGGGAATGGGGTTTTCCTTGTTGCTATGAATGGGGTTTTTTGATGCTGGTGAATGGGGGTTTTCCCTTTATGTGGTGAATGGGTTTCCTTTATGAGGTGAATGGGGTTTCCTTTTGCACTGAATGGGTTCCTTGTGGTTGAATGGGGTTTTTTGATGTGTGAATGGGGTTTCCTTGATGCTAGTGAATGGGGTTCCCCTTTATTGGGTGGGGTTTCCCTTTATGTGGTGAATGGGGGTTTCCTTTTATGTTGGGAATGGGGTTTCTGATGTTTGGGGAAAGGGGTTTCCCTTGGGGTATTGAAGGGGTTTCCTTTATGTGGTGAAAGGGGTTTTCCTTTTGTAGAATGGGGTTTCTTTGATGTGTTTAATGGGTTTCTTTTATGTATGAATGGGGGGTTCCCCTTTATGGGGTGAAGGGGGGGTTTTTTGATGCTGGGAATGGGGGTTTCCCTTATGTATGAATGGGGGGTTTCCTTTATGCTGTTTAAAGGGGTTCCTTGCTGGGTGAAAAGGGGTTTTCCTGATACTGTTGATGGGGTTTCCCGATGTTGGGGAATGGGGTTTCCCTTTAGCTGCTGAAGGGGATTTCCGATTGGTGAAAAGGTTTCCTTGTGCTAATGAAGGGGTTTTCCCTTTAGCTGTTGATGGGTTTTCCCCTTTATGCTGGTAATGGGGGTTTCCTTTATTCTGAAAGGGGGGTTCCCTTTATGCTGGGGAAAGGGGTTTCCACCCATGCGGTTAATGGGGGTTCCTGAGCTTTGAATGGGGTTTTCCCTTTATGCTGTGAAGGGTTTTCCTTTATGCTGTTGAAATGGGGTTTCCGTGGTTTAATGGGGTTTTTTGATTGGAAGAGTTTCCTTTATGTGTTGGAAAGGGGTTTTTTCCCTTTATACTGTTTTAAGGGGTTTCTTGATGCTGCTGAATGGGTTTTCCTTTTTGGCGAATGAGCTTTCCTTTATGCTGTGAAAGGGGTTTCCCTTTATGCTAAGAATGGGGTTTCCTTTTGCTGTTTAATGGGGGGTTTTATGTGGGGAAAAAGGGGGTTTTTTGAGTGCTGAAGGGGTTTTTTGCTGTTGAATGGGGGTTTTCCTTTATGCGGGAATGGGTTTCCCCTTTTTACTATGAAAGGGGTTTCCTTTCGTTTGAAAAGGGGTTTTTGTTTTTGCTAATGGGGTTTCCCTTTATGCTTTTGAAAGGGGTTTCCCTTTATGGGTAAATGGGGTTTTTTTTTGATGTACTGAAAGGGGTTTCCTTGATCGTTGAATGGGGTTTTTTTGATGCTAAGAATGGGGTTTCCTTTAGCGTGAAAGGGGGTTTTTTGATGCGGTGAATGGGGTTTCCTTGATGCTGGGGAAAGGGTTTCCTTGATGCTAGAAAGGGGTTTCTTGATGCGTTGAATTTTGGATTTCCTTTAGCTGGTGAAATGGGGTTTTCCCTTTTGCTGTTGAAAGGGGTTTCTTTGTGTACGAATGGGGTTTTTTGATCTGTTTAATTGAATTTTCCTTTTTGTGGTGAATG
>NW_026505233.1:0-50609 GCF_026875155.1 Cherax quadricarinatus
AGCTGACCAACACACACCTAAGCTGTTTCAACTTACACTAGAACTGACCAACACACAACAGAGCTTACCAACATGAAACCATAGTGACCAACACACACTAGTGCTGACCAACACGCACCAGAGCTGATCAACACACATCTGAGCTGATTAACACACACTTGAGCTGACCAACACACTAGAGTTGACCAACACACACCAGAGCTGACGAACACTCACTAGAGCTGACCAACACACACCAGAGCTGACCAACACACACCAGGCTGACCAACGTACGGAGACACCAGAGCTGACCTACACATGCACACAGAGAGACAGACACACACACACACACACACACACACACACACACACACACACACACACACACACACACACACACACATACACACACACACACACACACACACACACACACACACACACACACACACACACACACACGCACACACTCACACACACACACACACACACACACACACATGGTGGCGAGGTGGCGAGGTGGCGAGGTGTCAGAGTGGGCACCTGTGACCAGCGGGGTCCCACAGAGGTCAGTCCTAGGACCAGTGCTGTTTCTGGTATTTGTGAACGACATGACGGAAGGAATAGACTCTGAGGTGTCCCTGTTTGCAGATGACGTGAAGTTGATGAGAAGAATACACTCGATCGAAGACCAGGCAGAACTACAAAGGGATCTGGACAGGCTGCAGACCTGGTCCAGCAATTGGCTCCTGGAGTTCAATCCCACCAAGTGCAAAGTCATGAAGATTGGGGAAGGGCAAAGAAGGCCGCAGACGGAGTACAGTCTAGGGGGTCAGAGACTACAAACCTCACTAAAGGGAAAAAGATCTTGGGGTGAGTATAACACCAGGCACATCTCCTGAAGCGCACATCAACCAAATAACTGCTGCAGCATATGGCGCCTTGCAAACCTCAGAACAGCATTCCGACATCTTAATAAGGAATCATTCAGGACCCTGTACACCGTGTATGTTAGGCTCATATTGGAGTATGCGGCACCAGTTTGGAACCCACACCTAGCCAAGCACGTGAAGAAACTAGAGAAAGTGCAAAGGTTTGCAACAAGACTAGTCCCAGAGCTAAGAGGTATGTCCCTACGAGGAGAGGTTAAGGGAAATCAACCTGACGACACTGGGGGACAGGAGAGATAGGGGGGACATGATAACGACATACAAAATACTGAGAGGAATTGACAAGGTGGACAAAGACAGATGTTGCAGGAGATTGGACACAGTAACAAGGGACACAGTTGGAAGCTGAAGACACAGATGAACCACAGGGATGTTAGGAAGTATTTCTTCAGCCACAGAGTAGTCAGTAAGTGGAATAGTTTGGGAAGCGATGTAGTGGAGGCAGGATCCATACATAGCTTTAAGCAGAGGTATGATAAAGCTCACGGCTCAGGGAGAGAGATCTAGTAGCGATCAGTGAAGAGGCGGGGCCAGGAGCTCGGACTCGACCCCCGCAACCTCAACTAGGTGAGTACAACTAGGTGAGTACACACACACACACACACACACACACACACACACACACACACACACACCACAGAACTGCAGGAGGCCAAGAGAGGAATACGAAGAAAACAACAGGGTGATGGTGGACACACTGGCTGAGGTGGCAAGAAGAGCTCACTCGAGCAAAGCAAAGTTACTGGTAATGGGCGATTTCAACCACAGGGAGATCGACTGGGAAAACCTGGAGCCACATGGGAGTCCCGAAACATGGAGAGCCAAGATGATGGATGTGGTACTTGAAAACCTCATGCATCAACATGTCAGGGACACATCCAGAGAGAGAGGGGAGGATGAACCAGCAAGACTGGATCTTGTGTTCACCCTGAGCAGTTCAGACATTGAAGACATCCCTTACGAGTGGCCCCTTGGAGCTAGCGATCACGTGGTTCTGAGTTTTGATT
Source organism: Cherax quadricarinatus (assembly GCF_026875155.1). NCBI lineage: Eukaryota > Metazoa > Arthropoda > Malacostraca > Decapoda > Parastacidae > Cherax > Cherax quadricarinatus. The sequence continues at coordinate 1,937 of NW_026505233.1, forward strand.
ATATAGTAGAGTTACAAGTGGAGAAGGTAACAGGAACTGAAGGGGACAGGCCAAACTATAAAAGGGGGGACTACACAGGTATGAGAAACTTCCTGCAGGAGGTTCAGTGGGACAGAGAAATGGTAGGAAAATCAGTAAACGAGATGATGGAATTTTGTGGCAACAAAGTGCAAGGAGGCAGAGAAAAGTTTTTTTCCCAAGGGAAACAGAAATAATAGGAAGACCAAAACGAGTCCTTGGTTTGCCCGAAGGTGTAGGGAGGCAAAAACTAAGTGCAACAGAGAATGGAAAAGGTACAGGAGGCATAGGACCCAGGAAAACAAGGAGATTAGTAGAAGAGCCAGAAACGAGTATGCACAGATAAGGAGGGAGGCCCAGCGACAGTATGAAAACGACATAGCATCGAAAGTCAAATCTGACCCGAAACTGCTGTATAGCCACATTAGGAGGAAGACAACAGTCAAGGACCAGGTGATAAGGCTGAGGAAAGAAGGTGGAGAACTCACAAGAAACGATCAAGAGGTATGTGAGGAGCTCAACACGAGATTAAAGGAAGTATTTACAGTAGAGGCAGGAAGGCCTCTGGGAGAACAGACCAGATGGGGACACCAGCAAGGAATACACCAACAAGTGTTGGACGACATACATACAGATGAGAGGAGGTGAAGAAACTGCTAAGGGAATCGATAACCTCAAAGGCAAAAGGGACCGACAACATCTCCCGTGGTCCTTAGAGAGGGAGCAGATAGCTGTGCGTGCCAAATTACCACAATCTTCAACACGTCCCTGGAAACTGGGCAACTAAACTGAGGTATGGAAACGGCAAATGTAGTTCCCATTTTTAAAAAAGGAGACAGAAAAGAGGCACTAAACTATAGACCTGTGTCATTGACGTGTATAGTATGCAAAATTATGGAGAAGATTATCAGGAGGAAGTGGTGGAGCACCTGGAACTGAACAAGAGTATAAATGCCAACCAGCACGGATTCACAGAAGGCAAATCCTGTGTCACAAACCTTCTGGAGTTTTATGATAAAAATAACAGAAGTAAGACACGAGAGAGAGGGGTGGGTTGATTGCATCTTCTTGGACTGCAAGAAGGCCTTTGACACAGTTCCTCACAAGAGATTAGTGCAGAAGCTAGAGCATCAGGCGCATATAACAGGAAGGGCACTGCAATGGATCAGAGAATACCTGACAGGGAGGCAACAACGAGTATGGTACGTAATGATGTATCACAGTGGGCACCCGTGACGAGCGGGGTCCTACAGGGGTCGGTCCTAGGACCAGTGCTATTTTTGGTATATGTGAACGAATGATGGAAGGGTTAGACTCAGAAGTGTCCCGGTTTGCAGATGATGTGAAGTTAATGAGGAGAATTAAATCTGATGAGGACCAGGCAGGACTTCAAAGAGACCTGGACAGACTGGACACCTGGTCCAGCAAATGGCTTCTCGAATTTAATCCTGCCAAATGCAAAGTCATGAAGATAGGGGAAGGGCACAGAAGACCACAGACAGAGTATAGGCTAGGTGGCCAAAGACTGCAAACCTCACTCAAGGAGAAAGATCTTGGGGTGAGTATAACACCGAGCATGTCTCCGGAAGCACACATCAATCAGATAACTGCTGCAGCATATGGGCGCCTGGCAAACCTGAGAACAGCATTCGATACCTTAGTAAGGAATCGTTCAAGACACTGTACACCGTGTATGTCAGGCCCATACTGGAGTATGCAGCACCTGTTTGGAACCCGCACTTGATAAAGCACGTCAAGAAACTAGAGAAAGTACAAAGGTTTGCCACAAGGTTAGTTCCAGAGCTAAGGGGAATGTCCTATGAAGAAAGATTAAGGGAAATCGGCCTGACGACACTGGAGGACAGGAGGGTCAGGGGAGACATGATAACGACATAAAATACTGCGTGGGAATAGACAAGGTGGACAAAGACAGGATGTTCCAGGGAGGGGACACAGAAACAAGAGGCCACAATTGGAAGTTGAAGACACAAATGAGTCAGAGAGATATTAGGAAGTATTTCTTCAGTCATAGAGTTGTAAGGCAGTGGAATAGCCTAGAAAATGACGTAGTGGAGGCAGGAACCATACACAGTTTTAAGACGAGGTTTGATAAAGCTCATGGAGCGGGGAGAGAGAGGGCCCAGTAGCAACCGGTAAAGAGGCGGGGCCAGGAGCTAAGACTCGACCCCTGCAACCACAAATAGGTGAGTACAAATAGGTGAGTACACACTCACACACACACACACACACACACACACACACACACACACACCACACACACACACACACACACACACACACAAATTCCAACAGACAACTGCAGTGGCTAGGAACAGTTGAGCAGGAAAGACAGTCCAATGAGCTTAGGGACTGCAGCAATTGCATCAACTGAAGGCAGAAACGTGGCGATAGAAGGAACTAAAACACGTCATAGGATACAAAGGGAGACACAGTGGGAGTAGGAGAGGGAGAGTTCAGTGTTTGTCTACGTGCTCCGAGAAGTCGAAGGGGAAACCTACGATGAAAGAAACCAGGAGGAGAAGAAAGCGATCGAAGGTATCATGAAAGCAATAGTTGAGAGAGACATGACCCAGGTGTCAAATTTTCGGAGAATTGGGTGGTTTGCGAGTGGAAGGAAACGGCTAGTCAAAGTAATCTTCAAGGCAGAATCAGCTAGAACCAGGATCCTGCAGGAGAAAGCACGTCTGAGGGACAAACCAGAGTTCTGGAGTGTGTACCTCGATTGCGACAGAACACAACAAGAAAGAATGATACTGAGAGAGAGGGTGCAAAGACGAAAGGAGGAATGAGATGCATTGATGAAGATGAGCAGAACCCAGACTCAGATGGAAGGGCAAACATACCCTACAGAAACACCCGCAGAAGGACTCCAACCACGACAACCCCAAAGCAACTGACCAGTTTAAACGAAAACCCACACACAAACCCCACACTACAGCAGCCCCCTATGGGCACTCTGCCCCCACCCCCATCTCCAACCCCACCCAAACTGCGACAACCCCAATGCAACTGAACAGTCTAAGCCAAAACCCACACAATGTTCCCTCTACCCTCACCCTCTACATCATAAACCCTACCCCTACAGCAGCTCCCCAAGGGCACACTGCCCTCACCCCCATCACAAACCCCACCCACACTGCAAACTTCCATATGCCCCTTCCAGGGCTCCCACTCCCCCAACCCCAATATTTTCCCAGGACCACCATGATAGATAAGAAGTTGAAGGTGTAGTACACGAATGCAGATGCATTAACAAATAAATATGAGGAGTGGCATGAAAGAATCAATGAGAAGTCCCCAGACATCATAGCAGTCACAGAAACGACACTCACTGAGACAATTGGAGATGCAGTCTTCCCACCGGGATATCAGATCCTGAGGAAAGACAGAAGGAGCAGAGGGGGATGAGGGGTTGCACTAATAAAAAAATGATGGAGTTTTGAGGAAATGGAAGGCATGGGCGAGATTGGAGAAAGGGACTACATAGTAGCTACAATTCAGTCTGGGGAACATAAGGAAGTCATTCCAGTGATGTATAACCCACCACAGAACTGCAGGAGGCCAAGAGAGGAATATGAAGAGAACAAGAGAACGATGGTGGACACACTGGCTGAGGTGGCATAAAGAGCTCAATCGTGCAGAGTAAAGTTACTGGTTATGGGTGATTTCAACCATAGGGAGATTGACTGGGGAAACCTGAAGCCTCATAGGGGTCCTGACACATGGAGAGCCAAGATGATGGATGTGGTACTGGAAAATCTCATGCATCAACACGTCAGGGACACTACCAGAGAGAGAGGGGAGGATGAACCAGCAAGACTGGACCTTGTGTTCACCCTGAGCAGTTCAGACATTGAGGACATCACATATGAGGGGCCCCTTGAAGCTAGCAATCACGTGGTTCTGAGTTTTGATTACATAGTAGAGCTGCAAGTGGAGAGGGCACCAAGAGACGATTGGGAAAAGCCATACTATAAAAGGGGGGACTACACAGGTATGAGAAACTTCCTGCAGGAGGTTCAGTGGGGCAGAGAACTGGTAGGAAAGTCAGTAAACGAAATGATGGAATATGTATCAACAAAATGCAAGGAGGAAGAGGAAAGGTTTGTTCCCAAGGGCATCAGAATTAATGGGAAGACCAAAGTGAGTCCTTGGTTTACCCGAAGGTGTAGGGAGGCAAAAAACTAAGTGCATTAGAGAATGGAAGAGGTACAGAAAGCAAAGGACCCAGGAAAATAAGGAGATCAGGCAAAGAACCAGAAACGAGTATGCACAGATAAAGAGGGAGGCCCAGCGACAGTATGAAAATAACATAGCATCAAAAGTCAAGTCTGACCCGAAACTGCTGTATAGCCACATTAGGAGAAAGACAACAGTCAAAGACCAGGTGATCAGGCTGAGGAAAGTAGATGGGGAACTCACATGAAATGATCAAGAAGTATGTGAGGAGCTCAACAAGAGATTTAAGAAAGTATTCACAGTGGAGACAGGAAGAACTCTGGGAAGATAGGACAGAGGGAGACACCAACGGGGAATACACCAACAAGTGCTGGATGACATACACACAACTGAGGAGGAGATAAGAAGCTGTTAAGTGACCTTGATACCTCAAAGGCAATGGGACCAGACAACATCTCCCCATGGGTTCTTAGAGAGGGAGCAGAAATGCTGTGTGTCCCATTAACAACAATCTTCATCACATCCCTAGAAACTGGGCAACTCCCTGAGGTATGGAAGACGGCAAATGTAGTTCCCATTTTTAAAAAAGGAGACAGAAAAGAGGCGCAACAGACCAGTGTCACTGGGGTGTATAGTATGCGAAGTCACGGAGAAGATTATCAGGAGGAGAGTGGTGGAGCACCTGGAACAGACCGAAAGTATAAATGACAACCAGCATGGTTTCATGGAGGGCAAATCCTGTGTCACAGACGTTCTGGAGTTTTCTGATAAAGTAACGGAAGTACGAGACGAGGCAGAGGGGTGGGTTAATTGCATCTTCTAGGATTGCAAGAAGGCCTTCGACACAGTTCCTCACAAGAGATTAGTGCAGAAACTAGAGGATCAGGTGCGTATAACAGGAATGGCACTTCAATAGATCAGATAATACCTGACTGAGAGGCAACAGCGAGTCATGGTACATGATGAGGTATCACAGTGGGCATCTGTGACGAGCGGGGTTCCACTGGGGTCGGTCCTAGGACCAGTGCTATTTTTGGTATGTGAATGACATGATGGATGGGATAGACTCAGAGGTGACCCTGTTCGCAGATGATGTGAAATTAATGAGGACAATTAAATGAGATGAGAATCAGACAGGCCTTCAAAGAGACCTGGACAGACTGGACACGTGGTACTGCAACTGGCTTCTCGAATTCAACCCTGCCAAATGCAAAGTCATGAAGATCGCAGAAGGGCCAAGAAGACCGCAGACAGAGTATAGGCTAGGTGGCCGACGACTGCAAACCTCGCTCAAGGAGAAAGATCTTGGGGTGAGTATAACACCGATCACGTCTCAGGAAGCACACAGCAACCAGATAACTGCTGCAGCATATAGGCGCCTGGCAAGCCTGAGATTAGCATTCCGATATCTAAGTAAGAAATCTTTCAAGACACTGTACACCGTGTACGTTAGGCCCATACTGGAGTATGAAGCACCAGTTTGGAACCCGCAACAGGTCAAGCACGTTAAGAAATTTGAGAGAGTGCAAAGGTTTGCGACAATGTTAGTTCCAGAGCTAAGGGGAATGTCCTATGAAGAAAAGTTGAGGGAGATCGAACTGACAACACTGGAGAACAGGAGGGATAGAGGAGACATGATAACGACATACAAAATACTGCGTGGAATAGACAAGGTGGAGAGAGACAGGAGGTTCCAGAGAGGGGACACAGAAATAAGGGGTCACTCTTGAAAGTGGAAGGCTCAGAAGAGCCACAGGGATGTTAGGAAGCATTTCTTCAGTCATAGTGATCAGGAAGTGAAACAGTCTGGCTAGCCATGTAGTGGAGGTAGGAACCATACATAGCTTTAAGACGAGGTATGATAAAGCTCATGGAGCAGGGAGAGAGAGAACCTAGTAGCGTTCAGTGAAGAGGCTGGGCCAGGAGCTGAGTCTCGACCCCTGCAACTACAATTAGGTGAGTACAATTAGGTGAGTACACACACACACACACACACACACACACACACACACACACACACACACACACACACACACACACACACACACACACACACTCACAAACACACAAAGACAAAGACAGAATGTTCCAGAGATGGGACACAGCAACAAGGGGACTGAGTTGGAAGTTGAAGACACAGATGAATCACAGGGATGTTAGGAAGTATTTCTTCAGCCACAGAGTAGTCAGGAAGTGGAATAGTCTGGGAAGCGATGTAGCGAAGGCAGGGTCCACACATAGCTTTAAGCAGAGGTATGATAAAGCTCAAGGTTCTGGGAGAGTGACCCAGTAGCGACCAGTGAAGAGACGGGGCCAGGAGCTGTGGCTTGACCCCTGCAACCACAACTAGGTGAGTACTACTAGGTGAAGTGAGTACTCAAACACACACACACACACATACATACCTCATGCATCAACATGTTAGAGACACTACCAGAGAGAGAGGAGAGGATAAACCAGCAAGACTGGACCTTGTATTCACCTTGAGTAGTTCGGACATCGAGGATATCATATATGAAAAGCCCCTGGGAGCTAGTGATCGTGTGATTCTGTGCTTCGACTACATAGTTGAGCTTCAAGTGGAGAAAGTAGCAGGAATAGGTTGGGAAAAACCAAACTACAAAAGGGGGAACTACTCAGGCATGAGGAACTTCCTTCAAGACATTCAGTGGGAGAGGGAACTGACAGGAAAACCAGTACAAGAAATGATGGACAATGTGGCAACAAAATGCAAGGAGGCAGAGGAGAGGTTTGTTCCCAAGGGAAACAGAAATAATGGGAAGAACAGAACGAGTCCTTGGTTCACCCAAAGGTGTAGGGAGGCAAAAACTAGGTGTACTAGAGAATGGAAAAGGTACAGAAGACAGAGAACTCAGGAAAATGAAGAGATTAGCCGAAGAGCCAGAAACGAATATGCACTGATAAGAAGGGAGGTTCAGCGACAACATAAAAATGACATAGCATCGAAAGTCAAGTCTGACCCGAAGCTGTTGTACAGCCACATCAGGAGGAAAACAACAGTCAAGGACCAGGTAATCAGACTGAGGAAGGGTGATGGGGAGTTCACAAGAAACGACCGAGAGGTATGTCAGGAGCTCAACACGAGATTTAAAGAAGTATTTACAGTGGAAACCAGTAGGACTCCAGGAAATCAGAACAGGGGAGAGGGGGGGTACACCAGCAAGTGCTGGATGAGGTACATATAACAAAGGAGGATGTGAAGAAGATGCTATGTGAACTTGACACCTCAAAGGCCGTGGGACCAGACAACATATCTCCGTGGGTCCTTAAAGAGGGAGCAGAGATACTGTGTACACCATTAACAAAGATCTTCAACACATCAATTGAAACTGCGCAACTCCCTGAGGTATGGAAGATGGCAAATGTAGTCCCAATTTTTAAAAAGGGAGACAGCCATGAGGTACTAAACTACAGACCTGTATCACTAACGTGTATAGTATGCAAGGTCATGGAGAAGATAATCAGGAGGAGATGGTGGAGCACCTGGAAAGAAGCAAGTGAGTAATTGACAACCAGCACGGTTTCAGGGAAGGAAAATCCTGTGTCACAAACCTACTGGAGTTTTATGACAAGGTGACAGAAGTAAGACAAGAGAGAGAGGGGTGGATCGACTGCATTTTTTTGGACTGCAAGAAGGCCTTCGACACAGTTCCTCACAAGAGGTTACTGCAAAAAGCTAGAGGATCAGGCACACATAACAGGAATCAGAGAATACCTGACAGGGAGGCAACACCGAGTCATGGTACGTGACGAGGTGTCAGAGTGGGCGCCTGTGACAAGCGGGGTTCCACAGGGGTCAGTCCTAGGACCTGTACTGTTCTTGGTATATGTGAATGACATAACGGAAGGGATAGACTCAGAAGTGTCCTTGTTTGCATATGATGTGAAGTTAATGAGAAGAATCAAATCGAATGAGGATCAGGCAGGACTACAAAGAGACCTGGACAGGCTACAAGCCTGGTCCAGCAACTGGCTCCTTGAGTTTAACCCTGCCAAATGCAAAGTCATGAAGATTGGGGAAGGGCAAAGAAGACCGCACACACAATATAGTTTAGATGGCCAAAGACTGCAAACCTCACTCAAGGAAAAAGATCTGGGGGTGAGTATAACACAGAGCATATCTCCTGAGGCGCACATCAATCAGATAACTGCCGCAGCATACAGACGCCTGGCAAACCTACGGATAGCGTTCCGATACCTCAGTAAGAATTCGTTCAAGACTCTTTATACCATTTACGTCAGGCCCATACTGGAGTATGCAGCACCAGTTTGGAATCCACATCTAGTCAAGCACGTCAAGAAATTAGAGAAAGTGCAAAGGTTTGCAACAAGACTAGTCCCAGAGCTACGGGGATTGTCCTACGAAGGTTGAGGGAATCGGCCTGACGACAATGGAGGACAGGAGGGTCAGGGGAGACATGATAACGACATATAAAATACTGCGCAGAATAGACAAGGTGGACAAAGACGGGATTGTTCCAGAGAAGGGACAAAACACAAGATGTCACAATTGGAAGTTGAAGACTCAGATGAATCAAAGGGATGTTAGGAAATATTTCTTCAGTCATAGAGTAGTCAGGCCGTGGAATAGCCTAGAAAATGACGTAGTGGAGGCGGGAACCATACATAGTTTTAAGGCGAGGTATGATAAAGCTCATGGGGCAGGTAGCAATCAGCGAAGAGGCGGGCCCAGGAGCTATGACTCAACCCCTGCAACCACAAATAAGTGAGTACAAATAGGTGAGTACACACACACACACGTGGGTTAATTGCATCTTCTTGGACTGCAGGAAGGCCTTTGACAGAGTTCCTCACAGGAAAAATGGTGCAGAAGCTAGAGGATCAGGCACGTATATCAGGAAGGCACTGCAATGGATCAGAGAATACCTGACAGGGAGGCAACAACGAGTCATGGTACGTGATGAGGTATCACAGTGGGCGCCTGTGACGAGCGGGGTCCCATAGGGGTCGGTCCTAGGACCAGTGCTATTTCTGGTATATGCGAATGACATGATGGAAGGGATAGACTCAGAGGTGTCCCTGTTCGCAGATGATGTGAAGTAAATGAGGAGAATTAAATCAGATGAGGATTAGGCAGGACTACAAAGAGACCTGGACAGGCTGGACACCTGCTCCAGCAACTGGCTTCTCTTATTCAACCCCGCCAAATGCAAAGTCATGAAGATCGGGGAAGGGCAAAGAAGACCACAGACGGAGTATAGGCTATGTGGCCAATGACTGCAAACCTCGCTCAAGGAGAAAGATCTTGGGGTGAGTATAACACCGAACGCGTCTCCGGAAGCACACATCAACCAGATAACTGCTGCAGCATATGGGCGCCTGACAAACCTGAGAATAGCGTTCCGATACCTTAGTAAGGAATCGTTCAAGACACTGTACACCGAGTACGTCAGGCCCATACTGGAGTATGCAGCACCTTTTTGGAACCCACATTTGATCAAGCACGTCAAGAAATTAGAGAAAGTGCAAAGGTTTGCGACAAGGTTAGTTCCAGAGCTAAGGGAATGTCCTATGAAGAAAGGTTAAGGGAAATCGGCCTGACGACACTGTAGGACAGGAGAGTCAGGGGAGACATGATAACAACATACAAAATACTGCGTGTAATAGACAAGGAGGACAGAGACAGGATGTTCCAGGGAGGGGACACAGAAACAATGGGTCACAATTGAAAGTTGAAGAGTCAGATGAGTCAAAGGTATGTTAGAAAGTATTTCTTCAGCCATAGAGTAGTCAGGAAGTGGAATAGCCTAGCAAGTGAGGTAGTGGAGGCAAGAACCATACTTAGCTTTAAGATGAGGTATGATAAAGCTCATGGAGCAGGGAGAAAGAGGGCCTAGCAGCACTAAGTGCAGAGGCTGGGCCAGGAGCTGAGTCTCGACCAGTGCAACTACAATTGGGTGAGTACACACACACACACACGCACAGTTACTCACAAGAGGTTAATGCAAAAGCTAGAGAATCAGGCACACATAACAGGAAGGGCACTGCTATGGATCAAGAGAATACCTGACAGAGAGGCAACAGCAAGTCATGGTACGTGACGAGGTGTCAGATTGGGCGCCGGTGACGGGCGGGGTTCCACAGGAATCGGTCCTGGGACTTGTGCTGTTTTTGGTAAATGTGAATGACATAACTGATGGGATAGACTCAGAAGTATCTTTATTTGCATATGATATGAAGTTAATGAGGATGAGGATGAGGATCAGGCAGGACTTCAAAGAGACCTGGACAGGCTACAAGCCTGGTACAGCAACTGGCTTCTGGAATTTAATCCTGCCAAATGCAAAGTCATGAAGATCGGGGAAGTGCAAAAAAGACCGTAGACAGGGTATACTCTATGTGGCCAAAAACTGCAAGCCTCACTCAAGGAAAAAGATATTGGGGTGAGTATAGTACCGAGCATGTCTCCTGAGGGGCACATCAGTCAGATAACTGCTGCAGCGTACTGGCGTCTGACAAACCTAAGGATAGCGTTCCGATACCTCAGTAAGGAATCGTTCAAGACTCTGTACACCATGTACGTCAGGCCCATACTGGAGTATGCAGCACCTGTTCAGGAATCCACAACTGGTCAAGCACGTCAAGAAATTAGAGAAAGTGTAAAGGTTTGCAACAAAACTAGTTCCAGAGCTAAGGGGATTATCCTATGAAGAAACGTTAAGGGAAGTCGGCCTGACTACACTGGAGGACAGGAGGGTCAGGGAAGACATGATAACGACATATAAAATACTGCGTGGAATTGAGACGGGAGGCAAAAATAGGTTGTTCCAGTGACGGACACAAACTCGAGGTTACAATTGAATTAGTGGATTTGAAATAAGTTCAGTTTAGTAGGTGACAGTCAACCAGTTTAGTAGGTGACAGTCAACCAGTTTAGTAGGTGACAGAGTCAACCAGTTTAGTAGGTGACAGTCAACCAGTTTAGTAGGTGACAGTCAACCAGTTTAGTAGGTGACAGAGTCAACCAGTTTAGTAGGTGACAGTCAACCAGTTTAGTAGGTGACAGTCAACCAGTTTAGTAGGTGACAGTCAACCAGTTTAGTAGGTGACAGAGTCAACCAGTTTAGTAGGTGAGAGTCAACCAGTGTAGTAGGTGACACAGTCAACCAGTTTAGTAGGTGACACAGTCAACCAGTTTAGTAGGTGGCACAGTCAACCAGTTTAGTAGGTGACACAGCCAACCAGTTTAGTAGGTGACACAGTCAACCAGTTTAGTAGGTGACACAGTCAACCAGTTTAGTAGGTGACACAGTCAACCAGTTTAGTGGGTGACAGTCAACCAGTTTAGTAGGTGACACAGTCAACCAGTTTAGTAGGTGACACAGTCTACCAGTTTAGTAGGTGACACAGTCAACCAGTTTAGTAGGTGACACAGTCAACCAGTTTAGTAGGTGACACAGTCATCCAGTTTAGTAGGTGACACAGTCAACCAGTTTAGTAGGTGACACAGTCAACCAGTTTAGTAGGTGACACAGTCAACCAGTTTAGTAGGTGACACAGTCAACCAGTTTAGTAGGTGACACAGTCAACCAGTTTAGTAGGTGACAGTCAACCAGTTTAGTAGGTGACACAGTCAACCAGTTTAATAGGTGACACAGTCAACCAGTTTAGTGACACAGTCAACCAGTTTAGTGGCACAGTCAATCAGTTTAGTAGGTGACACAGTCAACCAGTTTAGTGACACAGTCAACCAGTTTAGTGACACAGTCAACCAGTTTAGTAGGTGACACAGTCAACCAGTTTAGCGACACAGCCAACCAGTTTAGTGACAAAGTTAACCAGTTTAGTGACACAGTCAACCAGTTTAGTAGGTGACACAGTCAACCAGTTTAGTGACACAGTCAACCAGTTTAGTGACACAGTCAACCAGTTTAGTGACAATCAACCAGTTTAGTGACACAGTCAACCGATTTAGTGACACAGTCAACCAGTTTAGTGACACAGTCAACCAGTTTAGTGACACAGTCAACCAGTTTAATAGGTGACACAGTCAACCAGTTTAGTGACACAGTCAACCAGTTTAGTAGGTGACACAGTCAGCCAGTTTAGAAGGTGACACAGTCAACCAGTTTAGTAGGTGACACAGTCAGCCAGTTAGTGACACAGTCAACCAGTTTAGTGGGTGACACAGTCAACCAGTTTAGTGACACAGTCAACCAGTTTAGTGACACAGTCAACCAGTTTAGTAGGTGCCACAGTCAACCAATTTAGTGACACAGTCAACCAGTTTAGTGACACAGTGAACATTAAAATGGTATGAAATACCGACACAGTCAACCAGTTTAGTAGGTGACACAGTCACCCAGTTTAAAAGGGTTTAACACAGTCAACCATTTTTTAGGTGAAAACACTCGAAGTAGAAAACCCAATTTACCGTCTAGAAACCAGTTCCCGAAAACCGCCTTTTGGGACCCCCAACGACCAAACCCGTTTGGGGTCCCCCGGTCTTCATATTTTGCGGATTTGAACTTTTTAAAAAACACCCCCCTGGGGGTTACGGCCCAAAAAAAAACCCCGGCAAAGTCATTTTTAAACGATGAAACCCAAAGGGAAAAAGGGGTACGGGGGAAAAAGAGTTTCTGCCCACAAAAACCCGAAATTTAAATAACGATAACACCACGTAAAGTATTTCCCCCCTAATCCCGTATCAACTCCCAAATGAAAAAATGGTGGAAACAGGGGTTGTGGGCTTTGGTTTTTACGTTTTTAAAGGGAAAATTCAAGGCTTTTAAAAAGACTGTTTTGGGGTACCCCGGCCCGGGGGGTTTTCCAAAAGGTGAGTCTCCAGCCCCCCAGCCCCTACCCTCGGCCCCACGCAGCCAGCAGACTACTCCCCTAAAAAACCAAATTGCCTCAAAGCCTGTTTGCGGGCCGGTTTTTTCCAAGCTTCCTGCTTAGTTAGTGTCTTTTTTGCTTAAATCCCCCGAGGGTTGCCCCGGATTTTGAAATTTAACCCAGTCAGTAAGCCAACTGGGGAAAGGGTGAACGCCAGCAGCCTACCCACCCCACCGGGTTCTCCTGCCATCCAACGCTCCCCCGTGCTTTGTGAAATCGTTAACGTTTTCCAGTCCCCCAAATTCCCCTTGGGGGAAAAGCCGCCAGCCAACCCAGCTTCTAACCCGGTGAGGGGGAAAAGAATTTAACCCACGAAAGTAAGAAGTAAGCCAAGCTTCCTCTGAGGTATTTTTTTATATCGTTTTTTTGTGCTCCCCTTTTGGGTTTGCTAAGATTTGGTTTTCAACCTTTCCTGGGGCCATAGAGGGGGTTTTTACCCCATCTTGGGGGTGAAGTGGGGTGCGGGGGCCAGAACCCCCAAAGGCGCCCCCCCCCCCCCCACCACTCTTTCCCCCCACCACCCGGGGTGCGGGGGCATTTAACCCAGCGGGGAGTCCACCCCCACCACCCCCCACCCCACCCACCCACTATTTACCTGTGGTTTTTGTACCCTTGTACCGGGCCCCTAGTACTGTTTTGGCTCACTAATTGGTCAAGAGTTGTAGCTGGTCCACCGATAAAGCCAGTTATTGAGTTCGCCTAAAAACGCCCTTTTCCCTTCACAAAAACAGTGAGGTATGGCGTAAACCCCTCACCGCGCTGGACCCCCTACCCCCCGCCCCACCCCCAGTACTCACCCCAGTCACAAACTCCGGACTCCAGTGATAATTTTTTTGGGAATTTTCTTTGCATTTAAAGACATTTGCGAGGGGTGAAACATTTAAAGAAAATTTGTTTTGTAATTTAAAAACCTTGTGTTTTCCAGTGTAAACGAAAGTATTTTTTTGAACTCATTTTTTTTTTTACAATTTTTTTTCATTTGTTTTCATTTTCTTATATTTTTTATTCTATGTTTTTCTTTTTGGGCTCCCTCGCTTTAGAAAGAATTTTTTGTGTTTTTAACCATCAGTCACCCCTGTTGAATTATTCATTTTTTTTTTTTTTGTATTTTTTCGCTTTGGGATTCTCAGTAAAATCATTGATTTAAATGAAATTGATAAAAACCCCATATCCAAAATTTTTTTCCATTTATTTCTATGTTGTAAATTTTTTTTTTCTACCCAGCATTGTCTCATTCCTCTAAATTTTTCGCAGACTGTGGAAACCCATTTTTTTTGCCAGCAAATTTTTTTTTTCGTACGTAACAGCAAGTTTTTGTTGTATAAATCACAGCGGGAAATTTGTTGTAAATAAATAATCCCTTTTGGGTTTTGCTCCGTCACTGTAAGTGTTACTTTAAACCCTTTTTTGTTCCTGTGTTTTATTTTTTTCTTTTTTTTTGGGAAATTTTCCCTTGAAAAAATTTCATCTTGATGCAATTTAAATTTAAATTTTAAACGTAAAGTTTTTTTTTTTTACCTGCTTGAGTAAATTGTTTTTTTAAAATTTAAAATTTAAAGATTTTAAAAAGGGGTTAAATTTCGTTTATTTTTTTGGCCCTTCTTTTTTTAAATTTTCATTTTTACCTGATTTTTCCCCCATTTGGAAAACTTTTTTTCTGCAGTGATTGTTTCTATACATTTTTTTTTTGCACTTTTTCGAAGAAAATTTAAATTTTGTTGAACTTTTCCCTGAAAGGGGAATTATTTTTTTTTAAATGCTTTTTTTTATGATTTATAATTTAATTTTGCCCAAATGCTTTCCTTTAAAAATTTTTTTTTAAAAATTTCCCAGTTAAAAATTTAGTAATTTTATTTTAACTTTCACATTAAATTTAAAAAAATTTTAAATTTAATTTAAATTTTTTTTTTTATTACCAAGAAAAAACCCAAGCTATTTTGCTTTTAAAATTTCAGTTTTCCCCAGTAATATTTTTCCCTTTTTTAATTTCAATGAAAATTTTTTTTTTTTTTCTTGGTCAATACCCTTTAAAATTTGGGGTTTTCCTTCCTCTTGCAGTGTATTTAAATTTAATTCTGCAGAATTAGTTGTATACTTTTCATTTCAATTCTTTTTAAATTTTTTATCAAATTTTTTTGTTCCCTTATTTTTTGCCTTATTTGTTCCGTGTTACTTTTCCATTTAAGTCTCACTACCGTCAAGTTACTTTAGTGAATGTCGAAAACCCCAGACCCCCTTTTAGGCTAAAAGTTGCCCCTTGGGCATCAAATCCCCCCCAGTTCCTTTCCCATTTACAGAAAACCCACCAGCCAAACCCAGATTTTTTTTATTTTACTCGTGATTCCCTTGATGCGTTACCTTTTTTCAATGGCCATGTACATAGTCCCTTTAAGGGGATGGTTTTTTCAGCCCTTTTTCTCGTGGGTAGTGCCCAGCTGAAGGTCCTCCTTCAGAGGAAAACCCTTTTTCCCCCCCCTTGCTAAAGGAAAACTCTTTTTCGAAATTTCCCGCTGCTGGGGTTTATGTTGTTTATCTCCTGGAAATGCGAGACTTCAGGAATCTTACTAGGTGGTCAAAATTTGAAAGGGAAATGATTCGTTTTCTTTCCTTGTCCCCGGTAAAAAAGCTGTTCCCCCATGGGTTTTTCTTAGGGAACTAGGGGAAAAGCTCACCCTTGAGTTTCTGAAACGTTGAGTGCATTTTCTGTTTGATTAGAAAAAACTTTTTATCATCATTTATCAATGCCCCCCAATCATCTTTTTTTCTCCCTGACGAGGCTAAACCCCTTTTCACCCCTCAAATTTCTAAAATAGCCTTTTGGAGCAAATTTAAAAAAACTAATGCCCCCTGCTTTTTGTGTGTGCTTATGAGGCCCGTTTCCCCCAACCTTAACGATTGGGAAACCCCTTACAGCCTTAAATATGTACGTTCCTTTTTGCCCCCGGGTAATTTCCCTTGGGAATTTTAAAAATAAAGTCACACAAAGCCTCAGGGCTGCACCACCTTTTTGTTTTCGCCACACAGGAGGACTGGGGGGCGAAACCCCTCTCCAGGGGGCCTCCCTTTTAAGGGAAACCAGGGGTAAGTTTCCGTTATTTCACCTCGGAGTATTCCCTAGGAATTTAATTTCCATAACCGGGGGCGGGGAATTTTTTAACTGGGGGTTCCGGGGGGGGCCAAATTTCAATTAAAAGGGTTTGTTAATTAAAAAAAAGGGGGGGACGGGGGCGTAAGGGGGGATGAGATCCAGGTTCTTCCCTACGTAATTTTCATAGAAAACATGGGAAAATAACAATTTGGGTGGTTTAAAGCTCTCTTTTTACCCTTTAGGGGTTTTAGGCCTTTCCGTTTTCGTTCCCAAACCCCAGAACCCCTAGGAAACAGTTTTCGGGGTTTTTTAAAAAAAACCAAATTTAGGCTCATTCATTTTAATTCTCAAAATCAACCCCCCAAAACCCGGGTCGTTTTCCCGTGGGGGGAATTCGAGGCCCCCCGTTTAAAACCCCCCCCAAAAATGGGCAGTAGGTGATAATTTAGTACAACCCTTTCCCCCTTCCCCAACTCCCTTTTAAGCCTTAAACAGTTCGAGAATGACAACCCCGCTGAGGTTGTTTGGGGTCCATGTCCCCCTGACATAAAAATGATTTTGGGGGTGGAGTAGAACAATCTTTTCTGATGAAAATCCACCTTTTTTTTTTGCACATAACTTCCAAGCAACCTAGGGCCCCAAGTGGGAAGCTCTGTTTATAAAGGCCGTTTCCCAAATTTTTAATGGGCTTGGGGCGCAAATCAATTTTTAGGTCTAAAATTTTTTTTAAAGATAAGAAGTACGACCCTTTCCTTCTCGGGGGAACCGGCTTCCTTGTCCTCCCTTTTGGGGAGTATCTTTGGGGGGCCAAACCCGGGGGTGGGTTTGAGGGACGACCCCGCCCTAACCTTTTCTATCCAAGGTTTGAGGCTTAAATGGGGTTTCTCCTTGTTGGTGATAGAAATTTCTTTTGGGGGGAAATTTTTCTGGGATTTGTTAATGCGGGGACTTAGCATTGGGGGCCCACCCTTTTTCCCAGGTTTCAGGGACAAATTGACGACTTTAATTAAAACCATTTGGGGTTTCCATTTTGGGTAAAAAACTGTTATTTCTGCTTGGGAGAGTATGATGTACCGGATTAATCATTTTCAACGCATTGCTTTTTTTCCCGTTGCGTACCCAAGGGGGTTCCTTGGGGGGATTGGGAATTCTGGGCCCCTTTCCCCTCGTGTTCCACCTAACCCCTTTAGAATTGCCGGATAGTCCCCATGCCTCAAGTGTCCCAGGACCTCAAGGGGGGGGGTTTCCTTTGGGGGGTGGGGGGGGGCCCAACCTACCCTTTCAAAGGGGGTGGGGGGGTTGTGCGGAGTTTTAATTTTTCCCACAAGGGGGACGCCTTGTCGGAAAACAATTACTTGCAATTGTAAATTTCCCTCCCCTTTTGGGTTTATGTCAATGCCGTCCCGAAAAAAGACGTTTCCCGTTGCGGCTAGTGCTCTCACTAGAGTTCTTTTAGTTGTTCCTAGTGTTTTTCCCGAGGTGATAACGTTTCCCATTGACAGTGATTCCCCGCAAAAGTAAAAAGGGATTTTTTGAACCATCCTTAAAATGTTTTTAAAGGAAAAGTAAAGGGTTCCCTTTCTACCCGGCCCCAAAACTTCTGGTTTACAGTGTTGCCCCCGACAAAAAACCCAAAAATTTTTGCCTTGTTCACTAATCCCTTTCCCTGTTTTTTTGGTAGAGGGTGAGTTGTCACCCCGACCAGTGGGTTTGGGTGCTTTTTTTTTGCCGGGGGGACCTCATCCACCCCAATAAATCAAACTGTTCCCCCCTTGAGGAGAAAGACTTAAACTCCCAAGGGGCCCTTCCCCCATGAAGTCAAGCGTTTGTTTTACTCTGTTTTTAACCCAAAAGTCGTAAAGCCCTTGGGTTTTTAAAAAAGGGGAAAGGGTGGGGTATAACGAATTTTTGTCCCCCGTATTCCACTTGAAACCGGGGACGAGACCTTTCTACATACCTGCGTACAAATGGGCCCATTTACAAAATTGCGTCGCAGAAGAAAATTTATCCCAAACAAAAACTTGGGGATGGAGTTATTGCACCTACCCAAATTTAACCCTTTGGGAAACAAACCCTTGTAAGTACATAAGAAAGGGGGGGGATTGGGGTCCGTAATTGACTTTAGGAAGTTTTAAAAGCCCAAAAACCCCCTTTTTTAAATCGCTTCCCCCCCCCTGTACTGGGTGTCTTTTACGTAATATTGGGATAACTAAATCTTTTCAACCCTAGATTTGGGTTTAAAAGGGGGTTTTGGGAAGTCCCCTCTTCACGAGGAAGCCCAAGAAAATTTAAAAAGCATTTTCCACTCCTCCCGGTCATTATCACTTCCTCCGTTTTGGCATTTGGAAATTAAAGATCTTCCCCTATCACGTTTCAAGGCTCCCGACTAATTTCTTTTGAGGTCTCAAGGTAATGACTTATGGTTTTACTTTGATGACGTAAACGTCATTTTTTAAAGACTGGGAATTTCACACTTGAAAAAAACTTGTGTATACTTGGGTAAGCTTGGGAAAAAGCCCAAATTTTTAAAATCAACTGTCAAAAATGTCCCAATTTTTTTAAAATCAGAAAAAAAGTTTTTGGTCAAGAAAATCACACCCAGAGGGTTTCGACTGGGCCAAAGTTAAAAATAAAAGCAAATCTAAAATTTTTTTCCCAAATCCCAAAACTGCTGAAACCGTAAAATCCCCTTTTTTGGGCCTTAAACAGGTTTTTATAAAATCTTTCATTTCCCCCAAATTTTTTTCCATTGTGTCCTCTAACTGAAGTTGCTTAAGAAAGAAGTTCCCTTTTTTTTGGACCTTTCCCTCAAAAAAGAGCATTCCAAACTCAAAAAAAAAAGCTAAAAATTCCGGGTCCAATTTTTGGGAAATTTTCCCAAATTTTTCTAAGCCTTTTCTACGGAAAAAAACTGAAGCCAAATTTCAAATTTGGGATAGGTGCCCCTACAGTCGAAGACCGAGGCAAGTACAAGCAGTTTGGGATTGTAGTCGAGTCCCTTTAAAAAAGGCTGAGAAATTATACAGTAATGGCCCGAAGCTTTTTGCAATTTGGATGGCTTAAAAACACTTTCCCCCAAAATTTTTTTATCATACCCCTGTTTTAATTCTTGACAGATCATGCTCCACGATAAACCCTTTTTTCCAGAACAAAAAAACCTACTGGAAGGGTTTGCAAAATGGGCCTTTACTATCCAAGAGTTTTTAAAACCCCCCCTTTGAGCATTTACCCGGCCCAAATCCCAAAAGTTAGTTTTGCAGATTTTCCCTTTTCCCCGGGGGCATGTTTTGTAAGTAACTGCAAAACCCTTCCCTTTATTGCTGAAGATGTAAAGAATGCCACAACGAACAGATCCCTTTTGGTCTGGTGTGAATTTGATTCCTGACCAGGAAAAATCTTTTTCTGGGAAAAGTGAAAACCCCCAGCAAAACCATCAAAATACTTTCCCAAAGAACCCCCAAAAATTACTTTTATCGAAAAAAGCCGAGTTGGGTAAATCCTAGCAGAAAAGTATACCAGTTAGTAATTCCACGTCAAAGTGAATGTAGCCTTACAGTAGTTTCACATGTACCAGGTGTTGCACACCCTGGTAAAGGACGTTTTGTAAAAAAAAAGCCAGATTGAAAATACTTTTTGGCCTCGTATGGGAACTGATATTTTTGAAAAATTTTAGGAAATGTAGTGTCCCGCATGCAACTTAAAAACCAAAAGGTTAAAGGTCCCAAAACCAATCCAAAATGGGGGCCAAATACTAGCGAACCTTTTGGGAAGAGTTTCGCTTTATTTTGGGTTTAAATTTAAATTTTTAAAAGTTCCCTCCCCAAAGGGTTTAAAAAAATCTGTTTTGTTTTGGGAAGACCATTTTTACCAAAATATTGCGAAATTTTTTCCTATTGCAGATAAGAAATGCCGAGACAGTAAAATAAAGCGTTTTTAAAAAACGCATTATCTGCAGGGATACCCCCCCTAATTTTCCCCAGTAACAGTTTAAAGGGGGTGAAATTTTTGTAATGAAATTCTTGAAAATTTGTGTACCTTGTACAAGATCACTAAATCCACCATTGTTTCCCCTCATCCCCCGCCCGCAATGGGTTTCGGGAAAAGAACCAATAAGAAAGTTTCTTATGTCTTGAGAGCCCCTATCAATCCCAAAAAGGAAACCTTTGGGGGGTGAAATTATACCTGATTTGCAGTGTCCCAATTTAAAACGCTTACAATGTTTTATTGGTGACCCCCACCACATTATCATTGTATGGGTAGATAAAAAGTTTGGGGGCCCTTTTGAGTTTATAAATTTTAATTTCCGAAACCCAAAAAACCCAAACCCCGAGATTTTCTAGCAATTCCGGGACGTTAGCCAAAGTGTTTTTAGAAGAATCCGTTTTAAAAACTTCATAAACCAAAAAGCCCGAATTTTTCCCCCCCAAAAGTTCCCCAAATACTCGAGTAAAGCCATCCAAAATCAAAGTAGGTTCGAGAGTTAAAGCTGAAATTTTTTTAACAAAAAACCCTCTTTCAAAAGCCAAAAAAAAACCAAATTTTAAAAATTTGGGTTGGTCCTTTTCGCGTAGTTGAAATATCACGTGGTAATAAGTATTAAGGTTTTGAGAGAAAATTTGTAATGGTCAGTAAAAAAAAATTTGCTTTTGGTAAAAATGAAGTTTTTTATGTGTTTATAATGATGTTCCAACCCAGACAAAGTGACAGACCTGACAATCCCCTGATCCCGTACTCTCTTCCCCCTGATACTCAGTTGACCCTTTAAACCCGAATGTTTGTTAAATTCCCCACGTTCACGAAAAAGGGGATTGAAAATTCCCCCAAGTATCATTTTTAACTTTCCAAAATTTAAAAATTTCCTCAAATAAAAGCAAGAGTTGCCAATGCTACAGGTTTGATCCCCCCGAGATGAAACCCCTTCTGATTTTGCCATCTTACCCTGCAAGTTGGGGGGTTTAAAAATAAAAACCGTAAGATAATAATTACAATACAAAAATTTCAGATTCAAGAAAATTTTTTTTTGTGTTCATGTTCTTTCCCCATTCTGGAAATTAACAGTTAATTTTTCCCTGCACGAAACTGCCTTTTGTTAAACAATCTTTTTTTTTAAAATAATTTCCTTTTTCAGAATCCCTTAAACACAAAATACGGGTCGATCGACAAAATTTTTGTTTTTAAACCCTTGAAAACTCAATGTTGGTTTTGTTTTTCATTTTGAGTTTTAAGTTGTACTATAGAATTTCCTTGTTTAAAATTACAGTTTCAGTTTTCGTAAGCTTTTTTCCCAATGTTTTTTCTTATGTTCTATAATGTTTTATGTTGGTACTTTGGGCATTGTAAAGAATCACCCAAGCCGTATACCTGCCAAACTCTAGTTTGTATTAGTTGTATGTTTGGGAGACATACGTTAGCGTCGCCCACTTCTCAGTAGTAGTAACCATTACCCGTCTAGTAACCCGGGTTTCCTAAGTCCGTTGACCCAACCCACCCAAAAAGTCTTGAGTCACGGGGCTTATATTGGCGAGCTGACATATTTCAAAACAACCCCCCTACGGGGTACTGGGCCCAACCGGGTAGTCAATTTTTTTGAGTGAAAAACCCAAAGGGGATAGGTACGGCGGCAAGAAACTTTGTCCAAATAATTAAAATTTTACGAATAAAAACCCCACGGGTTTTCTACCCCAATCCAGTATGAACTCCCACCGATAACACAGTCAAACCCGTTTAGTAGGGGACAAAAAAGTCAACCAGTTTAAATGACACAGTCCCAAACCCGTTTTGTGACACAGTAACCAGTTTAAATTTTGGGGGACAATTTAAACCCGTTTTTAAAGACACCGTCAACCAGTTTAGTTGGGGACACAGTCAGCCAGTTAAAAAAGGTTTAAAACAGTCAACCAGTTTTTTGTAAGGTGACACAGTCACCAATTTAGTGACACAGCCCAGTTTAGTGACAAAAGTCAACCAGTTTTTGTGACCAGTCAACCCGTTTGGTGGGCACAGTCAACCCGTTTTTGTGAGTGTAAAATTTGTTACATTTGGTAAATTACGAAAATTTCGTCCCAATTTAGTCGGGGCACCTTCGACCGGGTTTTTTGCTTGGGGTGAATTAGTCCAGGAAAAACCCGGAACAAGAAAAATTTTCCCGTTAAAGTATAACATTCGCCAGTTGACGAATGTGACCCCCTTTTGGCCAAATTTAGTGAATGTGACTTTTTGGGCAATGAATTTAATGGACTTTGGTCCAGTTGACCGAATGTGACTTTGGGCCAGTTGAAAATGAATGTGACTTTTGGCCAATAATTTAATTGTGGGCTTTTGGCCGTTGGGGTGAATGTGGGCTTTTGGGCCAGTTTTAGGAATGGACTTTGGGGCCCCGTTGAGTGAATGTGACTTTGGTCCCCGTTGACTGGATGTGACTTTGGTCCAGTTTTAGGGGAATTTTAATTTGGCCAGTTTAGGGGAATGTGACTTTGGTCAAGTTGAGTGAATGTGACTTTGGTCCAGTTGAGTGAATGTGACTTTGGTCCAGTTGAGTGAATGTGACTTTGGTCCAGTTGAGTGAATGTGACTTTGGTCCAGTCGAGAGCGCCACAAAATTGTTTTGGACGCTGATTCCCATCACACTCCAGCGAGCCACAAGCATGGCCTTGCGTCCCAATATTTAACCTTTAAGTGGAACTTACACATCATCTTTAGATCCCGTATATATCCTCTATATAATATATCCCATAATGCAAACTAGTTCGGTTACCATGGTCTTGTGTGCCGTAAATTAGAGGGAAAGATTGCAAGACATGAGGAGGTTAATAACATTATTAAGAGGAGCCTCACATCTGCCAGATGCCCAGCAATATGGGAGCCATCCCAACTATGCAGATTTGATGGCAGCAAAGAGCGTCCGGATGGTATCACCCTTCAAGCCTGGATAGACGGTAAGCAGGTGTTGTTGGACTACACATGTGCATCTACCTTGGCTGATACTTATCTCCAATACACCAGGGAGGAAGGAGGCGCAGCTGCCAGCTTCAGGGATTCCCAAAAGTCTAGAAAATACGAAGAACTTGCCACCATTATATGTTTGTTCCCATAGGCTCGGAGACCCTTGGCTCATGGGGAAAGAGTGTATGTAAGTTCCTCAAGGAGCTAGGCAAAAGACTCATCAGGGTAACTAGGGACGACTCACGATTGCAAACAAACCATATCACTGGTGGGGTTTGAACCCCGGTCAGAGAGTTTCAAAACTGTCCCAGTGGCTAACGCGACGGTCTGGAGTTTTGAGACTCTCTGACCACGGGTTCAAACCCCACCTGTGGTATGGTTTAACTTGGGATCCCAGGGCAGCTAGTTTTCTGTTCCAGCCACTCAGTACGGCTGTTCAGAGAGGGTAATGCCTGCTGTATTTCGGGCACGCGCTCCAGCTCTGAGGAGCTGGATGAGATTTCGCATTATAATCAGTGACAAATACGTAATAATATTTATCCACTTCTCCAAGGCTGTGGGTCCCACAATTTTCACTAGAGGTGGACCCCAGCCTATATTTACAAATCATGTATAATAACCCTATGTATACACTCACTAAACCTTTGTATGATGAGAGACTAGTAATTATGTTTCGGAATACAAAACCTGCGTTAACTAAAATATTCTCACTATAAAGATTTACTTGATTTCTTCCTTGGTCTCCAGCTGGAACAGTCTTACAATATCCACAAACGAGCCTCATAAGATAAAAGAGGGGACTGAGAAAATGAATGTTGGACATTTAAAAGTAAATAGAATTTGGGAAAAGGGCAAGAAAGGAGTAGCAGGAGAACTGGATGTTCTGAGAATGAAAACTGTAAGTTAGTTAAGGTAATCTGGCCAAGAGAATGAGAAAGGTAATTAAGTTAGGGAGAAGTAAGAGGGAGACATGTTCAGTGATTGGAAAGGAGAGAGAGAGAGAGAGAGAGAGAGAGAGAGAGAGAGAGAGAGAGAGAGAGAGAGAGAGAGAGGAAGGACTGCCAAGGACTAGGCAAATTTGCTTTCACCACGAATGTGTTTTGAGGATTGCCGTTGACGGCTTTGAGGGGACTTGAGTTAGAGTTCGTCCCGGCCACGCTAGCTGGAGATTCGTCTGTAAAAAACTTGCATTTGTGGTCTCAGTGGTGCCTGTGCTAACCTTCCTACTGTGTATAAATATACCTAGTTGGATGAATCTTATTGTAGCCAGCTGGTCCAGTGGCTAACACGTCGGTCTGGAGTTACGAGACTCTCTGATCGCGGGTTCTAACCTCATCCGTGGTATTTTTTTTTTTTTTGAGGATTGCTGTGTTGAATGGTCGTACCAGCTCTGTAAGTGCCTGATTTTAGAGTTAATGATGGTAGAGTTAATACAAGAGTCAAGGATGTTTATCGAAGTTATATTCCATGATAATCTGAACGACTGTTTTGCTAACGTTACTAATTATAAACAACATAAATCCCTAACAACGTCAGGTAACGGAGTCAACCTGGTTGATGAATCACCTTTCAGAAGGGTCACCCATAGGCTCCCTTTAATGTAGTCCTGGCTAATTTATGTATGCGAGACTTGGAATCTAGGTGGATCCTACAACCAGGTGAGGACAACCAGGTGAGTACAACCAGGCAAGTACAACCAGGTGAGTACAACCAGGTGAGTACAACCAGGTGAATAAAACCAGGTGAGTACAACCAGGTGAGTACAACCAGGTGAGTACAACCAGGTGAGTACAACCAGGTGAGTACAACCAGGTGAGTGCAACCAGGTGAGTACAACCAGGTGAGTACAACCAGGTGAGTACAACCAGGTAAGTACAACCAGGTGAGTACAACCAGGTGAGTACAACCAGGTGAGTACAACCAGGTGAGTATAACCAGGTGAGTACAACCAGGCAAGTACAACCAGGTGAGTACAACCAGGTGAGTACAACCAGGTGAATAAAACCAGGTGAGTACAACCAGGTGAGTACAACCAGGTGAGTACAACCAGGTGAGTACAACCAGGTGAGTACAACCAGGTGAGTATAACCAGGTGAGTACAACCAGGCAAGTACAACCAGGTGAGTATAACCAGGTGAGTACAAGCAGGTGAGCACACCCAGGTGAGTACAACCAGGTGAGTACAACCAGGTGAGTACAACCAGGTGAGTACAACCAGGTGAGTACAACCAGGTGAGTACAACCAGGTAAGTACAACCAGGCAAGTACAACCAGGTAAGTACAACCAGGTGAGTACAACCAGGTGAGTACAACCAGGTGAGTACAACCAGGTGAGTAAAACCAGGTGAGTACAACCAGGTGAGTACAACCAGGTGAGTACAACCAGGTGAGTACAACCAGGTGAGTACAACCAGGTGAGTACAACCAGGTGAGTACAACCAGGTAAGTACAACCAGGTGAGTACAACCAGGTGAGTACAACCAGGTGAGTACAACCAGGTGAGTACAACCAGGTGAGTACAACCAGGTGAGCACACCCAGGTGAGTACAACCAGGTGAGTACAACCAGGTGAGTACAACCATTTGCATGCTCTGGAAACATTCTCAAATACTTGCATGTTATGTACACTAGACTTAAATATAATATATTTCTTTACAATATAATCGTAGAGACAAATTTAGATTATGCAGACTGAAACTCAAGAAATTAATTGCTGTGTATATTTCGACTTCCTCCTGAGATCATCTTCAGCTGAAGAAGACCCCACAAAGGGGTCGAAAAAAACAGATCAATTAATCTCGTGTCATTCGTTTGGATTATCTTTAGTTTGCGTAGATACCATTCCACATTTTTTGGCACAAATTAGATCAAATGAAATCAAGTTTTTTATTCTATCATTTGTGAATGTCACATCTGATTCGCTTCATGTTTTTTCATGTTAATAACTTTGATGACGTGACTCCTGTGAGTCTTAGTCTTATTGTGATTGTGGTTTTATAATGTTTGGGTTTGGGTTGGATCGTGTATGTCCTAATTTTCATTTTTTTTTTGAAGGAATTTGGATGTTAGTTTCCATATGATGACTTACCAATGATTGTAGTGATTCCCGGGAAATATTCAGCACTATTATGTGATTGTATTATTATAGTCTTATGCCGCACTCTGCACTATTCCAGTCGCTTGCATTGAGGTACAAGGGACTGGGATCATGGAATACCGGGATACCTTCCTCGGATTGGGATCATGGAATACCGGGATACCTTCCTCGGATTGGGATCATGGAATACCGGGATACCTTCCTCGGATTGGGATCATGGAATACCGGGATACCTTCCTCGGACTGGGATCATGGAATACCGGGATACCTTCCTCGGATTGGATCATGGAATACCGGATACCTTCCTCGGACTGGGATGATGGAATACCGGGATACCTTCCTCGGATTGGGATCATTGAATACCGGGATACCTTCCTCGGATTGGGATCATGGAATACCGGGATACCTTCCTCGGATTGGGATCATGGAATACCGGATACCTTCTCGGACTGGGATCATGGAATACCGGGATACCTTCCTCGGATTGGGATCATGGAATACCGGGATACCTTCCTCGGACTGGGATGATGGAATACCGGGATACCTTCCTCGGATTGGGATCATGGAATACCGGATAACCTTCCTCGGACTGGATCATGGAAACCGGGATACCTTCCTCGACTGGATCATGGAATACCGGGATACCTTCCTCGGATTGGGATCATGGAATACCGGATACCTTCCTCGGATTGGGATCATTGAATACCGGATACCTTCCTCGGATTGGGATCATGGAATACCGGGATACCTTCCTCGGATTGGGATCATGGAATACCGGGATACCTTCCTCGGATTGGGATCATGGAATACCGGGATACCTTCCTCGGATTGGGATCATGGAATACCGGGATACCTTCCTCGGATTGGGATCATGGATACCTGGATACCTTTCCTCGGATTGGGATCATGGAATACCGGGATACCTTCCTCGGTTGGGATCATGGAATACCGGGATACCTTCCTCGGACTGGGATGATGGAAATACCGGATACCTTCCTCGGATTGGGATCATGGAATACCGGGATACCTTCCTCGGACTGGGATGATGGAATACCGGGATACCTTCCTCGGATTGGGATCATGGAATACCGGGATACCTTCCTCGGACTGGGATCATGGAATACCGGGATACCTTCCTCGGACTGGGATGATGGAATACCGGGATACCTTCCTCGGACTGAGATCATGGAATACCGGGATACCTTCCTCGGATTGGGATCATGGAATACCGGGATACCTTCCTCGGATTGGGATCATGGAATACCGGGATACCTTCCTCGGATTGGGATCATGGAATACCGGGATACCTTCCTCGGATTGGAATCATGGAATACCGGGATACCTTCCTCGGATTGGGATCATGGAATACCGGGATACCTTCCTCGGACTGAGATCATGGAATACCCGGATACCTTCCTCGGATTGGGATCATGGAATACCGGGATACCTTCCTCGGATTGGGATCATGGAATACCAGGATACCTTCCTCGGACTGGGATCATGGAATACCAGGATACCTTCCTCGGACTGGGATCATGGAATACCAGGATACCTTCCTCGGACGGATCATGGAATACCAGGATACCTTCCTCGGACTGGGATCATGGAATACCAGGATACCTTCCTCGGACTGGGATCATGGAATACCGGGATACCTTCCTCGGACTGGGATCATGGAATACCGGGATACCTTCTCGGACTGGGATCATGGAATACCGGATACCTTCCTCGAACTGGATCATGGAATACCGGGATACCTTCCTCGGACTGGGATCATGGAATACCGGGATACCTTCCTCGGACTGGGATCATGGAATACCGGGATACCTTCCTCGGACTGGGATCATGGAATACCGGGATACCTTCCTGGGATCTCGCAGCGACCGAAATACATGTCGTTGTTGTGATGGTCACATGTTGGTCACTCCTTGTGTAACAAACACCTGTAAACTCCGGCACTTGTTTATTTAGGCAGATATAAAACTGACATTACCAACAGAAGTTGATGTTCATGTGTACCCCACCATGTGTCCCCCACCATGTGTCCCCCACCATGTGTCCCCCACCATGTGTCCCCACCATGTGTCCCCCACCATGTGTCCCCAGCATGTGTCCCCCACCATGTGTCCCTCACCATGTGTCCCCCACCATGTGTCCCCCACCATGTGTCCCCCACCATGTGTCCCCCACCATGTGTCCCCCACCATGTGTCCCCCACCATGTGTCCCCCACCATGTGTCCCCCACCATGTGTCCCCACCATGTGTCCCCCACCATGTGTCCCCACCATGTGTCCCCCACCATGTGTCCCCACCATGTGTCCCCCACCATGAGTCCCCCACCATGTGTCCCCCACCATGTGGTCCCCCACCATGTGTCCCCCATCATGTGTCCCCCACCATGTGTCCCCCACCATGTGTCCCCACCATGTGTCCCTCACCATGTGTCCCCACCATGTGTCCCCACCATGTGTCCCCCACCATGTGTCCCCCACCATGTCTCCCCACCATGTGTCCCCCACCATGTGTCCCCCACCATGTGTCCCCCACCATGTGTCCCTCACCATGTGTCCCCCACCATGTGTCCCCCACCATGTGTCCCCCACCATGTGTCCCCACCATGTGCCCCCACCATGTGTCCCCCACCATGTGTCCCCCACCATGTGTCCCACACCATGTGTCCGACACCATGTGTCCCCCACCACGTGTCCCCCACCTGTGTCCCCCACCATGTGTCCCCCACCATGTGTCCCCACCATGTGTCCCCACCATTGTCCCCCTCCATGTGTCCCCACCATGTGTCCCCCACCATGTCTCCCCCACATGTATCCCCACCATGTGTCCCCACCATGTGTCCCCCACCATGTTGTCTCCCACCATGTGTCCCCCACCATGTGTCCTCACCATGTGTCCCCCACCATGTGTCCCCCACCATGTTGTCCCCCACCATGTGTCCCCCACCATGTGTCCCCACCATGTGCCCCCACCATGTGTCCCCCACCATGTGTCCCCCACCATGTGTCCCCACCATGTGTCCCCACCATGTGTTCCCCACCATGTGTCCCCTACCATGTGTCCCTCACCATGTGTCCCCCACCATGTGTCCCTCACCATGTGTCCCCCACCATGTGTCCCCCACCATGTGTCCCCACCATGTGTCCCCCCTCCATGTGTCCCCCACCATGTGTCCCCACCATGTGTCCCCCACCATGTATCCCCCACCATGTGTCCCCCACCATGTGTCCCCACCATGTGTCTCCCACCATGTGTCCCCCACCATGTGTCCCCCACCATGTGTCCCCCACCATGTGTCCCCCACCATGTATCCCCACCATGTGTCCCCCACCATGTGTCCCCCACCATGTGTCCCCACCATGTGTCCCCCACCATGTGTCCCCCTCCATGTGTCCCCCACCATGTGTCCCCACCATGTGTCCCCCACCAGTATCCCCCACCATGTGTCCCTCACCATGTGTCCCCCACCATGTGTCCCCCACCATGGTCCCCCACCATGTCTCCCCCACCATGTCTCCCCCACCATGTCTCCCCCACCATGTGTTCCCCACCATGTGTCCCCCACCATGTGTCCCCCACCATGTGTCCCCACCATGTGTCCCCCACCATGTGTCCCCTCCATGTGTTCCCCCACCATGTGTCCCCACCATGTGTCCCCCACCATGTGTCCCCCGCCATGTGTCCCCCACCATTCAGGGATTTAAGTTATTCAATATGGATAGATGTAATGGGAAGGGGGGAGGAGTTGCATTGTATGTTCGAGAAAATATTAATTGTTGCATAAAAAAAAAGGTATAAAAATAGATGGAGCAGTAACAGAGTCTGTTTGGGTAGAGTTCGTGGAGGGTCAAGAAAAACTAATTCTAGGTGTAATATACCGACCTCCAGGCTTGGATCACGATAGAGGGAGACTTCTTTGGGACGAAATTGTTAGGGCTTCTGGACACAGTAACGTAGTCATAGTAGGGGACTTTAACTTTAGCCAAATTGACTGGAATTCTTTGACAGGTAATCTAGAGTCCAGTGACTTCATGGAAACGGTTCAGGACTGTTTTCTGAAACAGAGTGTAACTGAACTACCAGGGTAATAATTTGCTAGACCTAGTCTTGTCAAATAAGGAAACACTCGTGAATAATCTGGAGATCACTGAAGAGCTTGGCGCAAGTGATCACAAATCCATCACCTTTAGCATTAATTGGGAATGCAAGAATAATGATAATACAGTAAAAATCCCCGATTTCGTTCTGCCGATTATAATGGACTTAGGGAACATCTGTCTAATCTTGATTGGGGTTATCTAGCTAATGATTTTATTGACGATAATCATACTTATGAATATGAGGGATCTGCTTTTATGATTGTTTTCTTAATAATGTACACAGTGCCCAGAGTATATACATTCCCCAGAGAAAATTAGGTCTAATAATAACGATCCCAAATGGGTTAACAGGAGCTAAAGCATCTCTTAGGGGAGAAAAGGGGAATTTATAGGCGCATCAGAAGAGGAGAGGTTAACCTTACTGACCAATATGTTCAGCTTAAAAGAGAAGTAAAAAAGGCGATTAGAAAGGCTAAACGTGACTATGAAATTAGAGTTGCTAATGAATCAAAGACTAATCCAAAGGGTTCTTTCAAGTGTATAGGACGAAGGTGAAGGAAAAAGTAGGACCTCTGAAATCTGGGAATTGGACAGCTGACGGATAATGAACTGAAATGTGTTCCTTATTTAATGACTATTTTTTGTCAGTTTTTACACAGGAAGATGTAAATGAGATTCCAGAAATTAAAATTATTTAGTTCCTGATGAATTTAAGTTAACTAATATTACTGTCACGAGGGACATGGTTTATTAACAGATAGACAAACTGAAAAAAAATTAAAGTCCCGGGACCCGATGAGTTGTTTTCAAGGGTACTTAAGGAATGCAAGATGGGCTTAGTCAGCCTTTAAACGAATGTATTCAATGCGTCCATCCTTACAGTGTTGTGCCAGAGATGTGGAAGATGGCTAATGTGGTTCCTATATTCAAATCGGGGGATAAGTCCACTCCTTCAAATTACCGCCAATAAGCCGGGACTCTATAGTGGGCAAGTTATTAGAATAAATTATAGCTGACATTATCAAAGTCACCTTGAAGAGCATACTTGATAAATGAATCTCAGCATGGATTCACGAGAGGTCGTTCCTGCCTGACAAACTTACTGACGTTTTTCAATAGACCATTTTAGGCAGTTGACAGTGATAAGGAATATGATATTGTTTATTTGGATTTTTAGTAAAGCCTTCGACAGAGTACCTCACAAGAGACTCTTAAAAAAAGTGGCAGCTCATGGTTTTAGGAGGTAAAGTTCTAGCAGGATTGAGGCATGGCTTACCAATAAAAAAGCAGAGATTCCATTAATGGAGTGAAATCTGAATGGGGGTTTTGTCACTAGTGGCGTTCCACAAGGATCAGTTTTTTGGCCCTCTCTTGTTCATAATTTACATTAATGACCCTTTATGAAGGGATTACTAGTGACATGAGTAAGTTTTTCTGATGATACAAAGATAGGCCGTATAATTCACTCTGAGGAGGATATCAATGAACTCCAGGACGATTTGAACAAAATTTAAAGTCTTGGTCTGAGAAATGGGAGATGAAGTTTAATGTGGATAAGTGTAAGGTACTTGCCCTGGTAATGAAAATAACCCTCGAGCTATAATCTAGGTGAAGTAGAGCTTGGTCATACAGAAAGTGAAAAAGACTTGGGAGTCATGGGAAGCCGATCTAAAGCCCCAAAACAGCAGTGCCTCAGTGTGCGCAACAAGGCCAACAGATTACTTGGGTTTATTCAAGAAGTATAAGTAACAGAAGTCCAAAAGTTATTTTACAGCTCTATACATCACTAGTGAGGCCTCATTTGGATTTTGCTGCTCAGTTTTGGTCCCCTTACTACAGGATGGACATAGACTCTTAGAGAACTTTACAGAGAAGAATGACTAAAATGATTTACTGTGTAAGGAACCTCCCGTATGAAGATAGACTTAAAGCCTTAAATCTCCACTCTCTGGAGAGGCGTAGAAGGAGGGGAGATATCATTGAAGTGTATAAGTGGATGACGGCATAAACAAGGGAGACATTAATAAAGTACTGAGGGTGTCGAACCAGGTAAGAACCAGGAATAATGGATTTAAGTTGGATAAATTTAGATTTAGAAAGGACATAGGTAAGTACCGGTTTTCTAACAGAGTTGTAGATGCGTGGAACAGTCTTCCCAGTGGGGTGATAGAGGTTAGGACCTTGGGTAGCTTTAAGAAGAGACTGGACAAATATATGAGTGGGAGGGGCTGGGTTTGATTGGTGTCAAGGGGTACGGGAGTTATTTCTTGAGTAGCTTTAGGTAGATGTCGTTTTGATAAGGACCTGCCTCGTATGGGCCAGTAGGCCTTATGCAGTGTTCCTACATTCTTATGTTCTTATGTTCTTATGTGTCCCCCACCATGTGACCCCCCACCATGTGTCCCCCACCATATCCTCTGATACTTCTCTTCAGAATCTATCATTATTAGGTCTCTCGACAAGCCTCCCCACAATCTGTCACACTCCCCTGAGCAATATGTAGTCCTCTGATGAAGTGTAAACTTCAGAAGCAGTACTCTCGAGTTTACTCCTTGTTACAAAAAACGCGATTCTAAAAGCTTAGAGATCTCCAGTGAATACTAGAAAGGACTGCCCTTCTAGCATCTAGCCTGTTACTGGGTTTTCGTAACAAGTAGTCAGTATCCTTGTCCAATTATCCATTAGAATTCAGTATGATTCAGTAGTGCTTCAGGATTACAACTGGTAGGCTACTAACTAGAGAAATTAAAATTTAATAAATTTATAAAGTCTAGAGGTATATTATCAAATTAAATTAAATTAATCACAGTAATCAAAATAATATCACTTCTCTCGAGTACAATATTATTGTGCTGAAAGCACATATCACATTTATAATTCTTAAGTACCGTCTGGTACATTAACATTTAATAAGATATTACAAATATGTACAAGTAAGTTTGTGTGTATGTGTGTAAGTGCTCTAAGTAGTTCACTATGTCTCACGACTCGACTAGACTTAAACAAGTGACTGACAAAGTCCTGAAATGAACTAACTTCTTGACCGACTGGCAATCAGAACAGTCTGCTTGAACAATAAAAAGAATACTAAGCCCAATAGCAATATAACAAGCAACTACGACACAATCAGGAACAAGGAGATAATATAACGACGCTAAGTAGGGACCATCAGCAGATCCTCCACAAAAGTTACAAAACTCCCATACTACTGAATCTAAGTTCAGCATAAGAAAATCCCCGCCTGTGATAATACACAGATACCAGTACAAGTTAGGTCAGAAGCTACAGCTCAGGACCTGAGTTGTTTAGAGTGTCTATGCGACACACAACCTCAGTACAACGTCGAAAATCACTAAGTCTATACAATGTTCTGTGAACAGAGTTCTACAGAACTAACAAGAATAATGAGACAGACAATCTGTCCGACCACCAAGAGAGTCTAGACCAGACTGAATACTTCAGGCGAGGTGAGGACACCCCCACCCCTCGATCACGTGATAGCTCCGTGGGATGCTGCCCAGCAACAACGAGAAGCCGGCAGTCTAACGAGCCACAAGCGATAATTACAGTAGTTAGACAATCAAGACTTGAACTGAGCACATAATATGTTACATCCTACCTCACAAAGTTTAGCTAAGTCAAATAATAATAATATAAAGCAATATATTTACGATTTAGCTATTATCGCAAATATAAGCAATATAAAAATTATATGAAAAGGTGATAATTATATATATACATTATGTTCATAATCATAATATACATTATATATATTGCAACCCATTCAGGGGTTGCAACACTTCTCATCTGTAAGTATTGTCGTGTAGATGTGGTATACAGTTTGTAACCAGTGGCAGCAAAAACTGGAAGTGTATATTTAAGTGTTGCAGCGTGCAACTTGCAGTCTCCAGTGCACTTCTTTGTATCTCCACCATTTGCGTATATTATGATAATAATCCTGCGGCTTTATATGTTGTTAATTAATCTGTGAGATTGTTTAGCTAACACATAATTCATGGGGCAATTTCCTCCAGTCAGTAAGTCATCGAACAATAAGCAAATTTCATTGAAATCGTCGCTAGTTCCCTCCACTGTGATCATAATGTTAGAACTGGGCTAAGCACAGAATACATGACCAGATGACCGTCAATGCTCTCGGAATCGTTTTTTCCTGATAGAATATGCTTCACATTATTCCCAGCGTATATTACTTATAGATTTTCACCCATCTCCGTGCCAGTCATTACAAATCTAATGTATCCTAGACAGCACATCATATGCTGACCCTCCAAGCTTAAGTACAGCTTTCTTCAGACAGCTGAAATGTGGTTTATTATTAATAATTCTAAGAGCTTTAAGAGAAACAGCTAATCAGATATGAAAACAGGAATCTGGCCATATCTGTCAGCATGGTCAACATCAAAATATAGTTAATAAGATGCAAGTTTCAGTTGTGGGAACAATATCAGTCAGTAGAAGGAAGATGCAACTGTTACTCTCCCAGGATACTCCTTAGAAGACGTGAAATATTCCATAGGACATCCATCCATCTTCGGTGGATAAGCATTCTAAGAACCGCTTCCCAGTAGCTTGTGGCTTGTAAATTTTGACAGGTCAGTTTCTCAGCTTCTTCAGTCTTGAAGTGAGGCGGACTGTTTTTTAAACACTGTTGTTGGTTCTGCAGCAGGTATCATAGCGGCAATTATACCCATATTATCATGGCTCACGATATCGTAATAACACAGCTGAAAACAAATCACGGATCGAGATGAGTTTAAACCCATAGCAATTGAGTAATAAAACTCATAGGCCAGTGAGTTAGCTCCTTGGCCAACTGGCTTTAATAAAATTCATCCAACTAGGTATATTTCTAAAACCCCATAGAGAGGTTAAAATGGGCCACCACTGTGACCATAAATGCAGATTTTCACAAACGAATCCCACAGTAGCGTGACTGTGGCGAACTCTAGCTCAAGCCCCCTGCATTTGTGGTCAAAGAGGGGCGCATGCTATCTTCCTTATGGTGCATAAATACACCTACTTAAACCAGGTTCAACCAGGAGCCACTAAATAGTAACCTAGCACCTACACACTTGCAACACGACGAGCCAGGGTCCCCTGGGTATCACTTCAAAGCCGGATTTACATCTGTGTTTTAAGCTTTTGAGGGGAGTCAATTATTTTCAAGGGTATATCAATATCTATGGGAAAAATGAGTGGCCAAAATGATTTGAAAGGTTTGGCAACTACCAAAACAACAACAATAATAACAACCAATCAACCAACAAAATAATAATTTGAATATTATTAGTAAAATACTTATTTTAGGTAATTGTTATTCTGTTCTTATCATTCTTGAAATGTGTCAGATATAAACCAAACCATGAGGAAACAAACGAGGATAACAAAGTTGATCCCATGTATCAGAATCTTCCCTATGAGGATAGACTGAGGCCCTGAATCTGCACTCTCTCGAAAGGCGTAGAATTAGGGGGAGATATGATTCAGGTGTATAAATGGAAAACAGGAATTAATGAAGGGAATGTAAATAGCGTGCTAAAAATATCTAGCATAGACAGGACTCGCAGTAATGGTTTTAAACTGGAAAAATTCAGGGTCATAAAGGATATAGGAAAACACTGGTTTGGTAATAGAGTTGTGGATGAGTGGAACAAACTCCCGAGTACCGTCATAGAAGCTAAGACCTTGTGTAGTTTTAAAAATAGGTTGGATAAATAGACGAGTGGGTGAGGGTGGACGTGAGTTGGACCTGACTAGCTTGTGCTACCAGGTAAGATGCCGTGCTCCTTACTTAAGTGAATGTGACTCACCTGACTAGGTCAAGACGTTGGTTTAAGCCGGTGGGAGACTTGGACCTGGGTCGCATAGGCCAGTAAGCCTGTTGCAGTGTTCCTTCTTATGCTCTTGTTAGCGGAGCATGAGAGAAGATAATCACGAGAACGATGGAAGAAACAACGTAAGGGATCAAGAACTCAATTTCGAAGTTTATAAAGAACAATAAGAAAACTCGGAGAATAATGTAAAACTTTCTCATAACAGTGTACCTGGAGACGGTTTTGGGGGTCAACGCCCCCGCGGCTCGATCTAAGACCAGGTTTCATGGTGGATCAGGGTCTGATCAAGCAGGCTGTTACTGCTGGCCGCACGCAAACTGACGTACGAACCACAGTCCGGTTGGTCAGGCACTGACTTTAGGTGCTTGTCCAGTGCCTTTTTGAAGACAGCCAGGGGTCTTGAAGACAGCCAGGGGTCTTGAAGACAGCCAGGGGTCTTGAAGACAGCCAGGGGTCTTGAAGAGAGACAAGGGCCTTGAAGATAGCCAGGGGTCTTGAAGGCAGCCAGGGATCTTGAAGACAGCCAGGGATCTTGAAGACAGCCAGGGGTCTTGAAGAGAGACAAGGGCCTTGAAGATAGCCAGGGGTCTTGAAGGCAGCCAGGGATCTTGAAGGCAGCAAGGGATCTTGAAGGCAGGCAGGGGTCTTGAAGAGAGACAAGGGCCTTGAAGACAGCCAGGGGTCTTGAAGACAGCCAGGGGGTCTTGAAGACAGCCAGGGGTCTTGAAGACAGCCAGGGGTCTTGAAGACAACCAGGGACTTGAAGACAGCCAGGGGTCTTGAAGACAGCCAGGGGTCTTGAAGACAGCCAGGGGTCTTGAAGACAGCCAGGGGTCTTGAAGACAACCAGGGGACTTGAAGACAGCCAGGGGTCTTGAAGACAGCCAGGGGTCTTGAAGACAGCCAGGGGTCTTGAAGAGAGACAAGGGCCTTGAAGATAGCCAGGGGTCTTGAAGGCAGCCAGGGATCTAGAAGGCAGCAAGGGATCTTGAAGGCAGCCAGGGGTCTTGAAGAGAGACAAGGGCCTTGAAGACAGCCAGGGGTCTTGAAGACAGCCAGGGGTCTTGAAGACAGCCAGGGGTCTTGAAGACAGCCAGGGGTCTTGAAGACAACCAGGGGACTTGAAGACAGCCAGGGGTCTTGAAGACAGCCAGGGGTCTTGAAGACAGCCAGGGGGTCTTGAAGACAGCCAGGGGTCTTGAAGACAACCAGGGGACTTGAAGACAGCCAGGGGTCTTCAAGACAGCCAGGGGTCTTGAAGACAGCCAGGGGTCTTGAAGACAGCCAGGGGTCTTGAAGACAACCAGGGGACTTGAAGACAGCCAGGGGTCTTGAAGACAGCCAGGGATCTTGAAGACAGCCAGGGGGTCTTGAAGACAGCCAGGGGTCTTGAAGACAACCAGGGGAATTGAAGACAGCCAGGGGTCTTCAAGACAGCCAGGGGTCTTGAAGACAGCCAGGGGTCTTGAAGACAACCAGAGGAATTGAAGACAGCCAGGGGTCTTGAAGACAGCCAGGGGTCTTGAAGACAGCCAGGGGGTCTTGAAGACAGCCAGGGTCTTGAAGACAACCAGGGGACTTGAAGACAGCCAGGGGTCTTCAAGACAGCCAGGGGTCTTGAAGACAGCCAGGGGTCTTCAAGACAGCCAGGGGTCTTGAAGACAGCCAGGGGTCTTGAAGACAACCAGAGGAATTGAAGACAGCCAGGGGTCTTGAAGACAGCCAGGGGTCTTGAAGACAGCCAGGGAGTCTTGAAGACAGCCTGGAGTCTTGAAGACAGCCAGGGAGTCTTGAAGACAGCCAGGGGTCTTGAAGACAGCCAGGGAGTCTTGAAGACTGCCAGGAGTCTTGAAGACAGCCAGGGAGTCTTGAAGACAGCCAGGGGTCTTGAAGACAGCCAGGGGTCTTGAAGACAGCCAGGGAGTCTTGAAGACAGCCAGGGAGTCTTGAAGACAGCCAGGAGTCTTGAAGACAGCCAGGGGTCTGAAGACAGCCAGGGTCTTGAAGACAGCCAGGGGTCTTGAAGACAGCCAGGGAGTCTGAAGACAGCCAGGAGTCTTGAAGACAGCCAGGGTCTTGAAGACAGCCAGGGTCTTGAAGACAGCCAGGGTCTTGAAGACAGCCAGGGGGTCTTGAAGACAGCCAGGGGTCTTGAAGACAGCCAGGGGTCTTGAAGACAGCCAGGGGTCTTGAAGACAGCCAGGGGTCTTGAAGACAGCCAGGGGTCTTGAAGACAACCAGGGGACTTGAAGACAGCCAGGGGTCTTGAAGACAACCAGGGGACTTGAAGACAGCCAGGGGTCTTGAAGACAGCCAGGGGTCTTGAAGACAGCCAGGGGTCTTGAAGACAACCAGGGGACTTGAAGACAGCCAGGGGTCTTGAAGACAGCCAGGGGTCTTGAAGACAACCAGGGGACTTGAAGACAGCCAGGGGTCTTGAAGACAGCCAGGGGGTCTTGAAGACAGCCAGGGGTCTTGAAGACAGCCAGGGGTCTTGAAGACAGCCAGGGATCTTGAAGACAGCCAGGGGGTCTTGAAGACAGCCAGGGATCTTGAAGGCAGCAAGGGATCTTGAAGGCAGCCAGGGGTCTTGAAGAGTGACAAGGGTCTTGAAGACAGCCAGGGATCTTGAAGACAGCCAGGGATCTTGAAGACAGCCAGGGGTCTTGAAGAGAGACAAGGGCCTTGAAGATAGCCAGGGGTCTTGAAGGCAGCCAGGGATCTTGAAGGCAGCAAGGGATCTTGAAGGCAGCCAGGGGTCTTGAAGAGTGACAAGGGTCTTGAAGACAGCCAGGGGTCTTGAAGACAGCCAGGGGGTCTTGAAGACAGCCAGGGGTCTTGAAGACAGCCAGGGGGTCTTGAAGACAGCCAGGGGTTAATAACACAGTTGATATAGTTGGCTCAGGACTTAAGAAATTGTGGCTAGCTGGTCTAGTGGCTAGCGCGACGGGCTGGAGTTTTGAGACTCTATGACCGCGGGTTCAATCCCGGCCGGGGGTATGGTTTAGTTGGCTCAGGATAAAAGAAAACGGTGGGTATCTATTGGTATTTAAGAAGAACCTTATTCTCCAACAGAGGGAAGGTCAAGATAGAAACTTACCAACGTTCCTGTGGAAGCACCTGATGCTGCACAAAATAATCAGAGATTCAGATGTAAACAAGTGATGCTGCCATTATAATAGGTTCAAGGGAGACGTCACTTCCCCTGTCCTCTGCTATGTTATTTTCCCTTATAATCTACTTTATCCGTAATTACCGTCACATTTGCTATGTCTGCTATCGTAAGGTGAAGTCCAGGATCTTTCCTTAATTCATGGTATAACTTAATAAATTTTTGAGGACAGGTGTGTTGCAGAGGTGTGAGCAAAGCTTATACCTCTGCAACAAAGTTGGAACACAGTTGTTCTCAAAGATTTGTTAAGTTATACCTTGAATTAAGGAAGATCCTGGACTTCACCTTACGGTAGCAGACATAGCAA
Source organism: Cherax quadricarinatus (assembly GCF_026875155.1). Taxonomy (NCBI): domain Eukaryota; kingdom Metazoa; phylum Arthropoda; class Malacostraca; order Decapoda; family Parastacidae; genus Cherax; species Cherax quadricarinatus. Next base: position 41,606 of record NW_026505233.1, read on the forward strand.
ATGTGACAGTAGTTACGTACAAGGTAGATTATAGTGGATAAATGTACATGGTATTAGCAGACAAGGAAACTTAGGCGCCTCCTAGGAGACAAGGAAACTGAGGCGACTCTTAGGAGATAGAGAAACTGAGGTGCCTCTTAGGAGATAGAGAAACTGAGGCGCCTCTTAGGAGATAGAGAAACTGAGGTGCCTCTTAGCAGATAGAGAAACAGAGGCGCCTCTTAGGAGACAAGGAAACTGAGGCGCCTCTTAGGAGATAGAGAAACTGAGGCGCCTCTCAGGTGACAAGGAAACTGAGGCGCCTCTTAGGAGATAGAGAAACTGAGGCGCCTCTTAGGAGATACAGAAACTGAGGCGCCTCTTAGGAGACAAGGAAACTGAGGCGCCTCTTAGGAGATAGAGAAACTGAGGTGCCTCTTAGGAGATAGAGAAACTGAGGCGCCTCTTAGGAGACAAGGAAACTGAGGCGCCTCTTAGGAGATAGAGAAACTGAGGCGCCTCTTAGGAGATAGAGAAACTGAGGCGCCTCTTAGGAGATAAAGAAACTGAGGCGCCTCTAACGAGATAAAGAAACTGAGGCGCCTCTTAGGAGACAAGGAAACTGAGGCGCCTCTTAGGAGATAGAGAAACTGAGGCGCCTCTTAGGAGATAGAGAAACTGAGGCGCCTCTTAGGAGATAAAGAAACTGAGGCGCCTCTTAGGAGATAGAGAAATTGAGACCCCTCTTAGGAGACAAGGAAACTGAGGCGCCTCTTAGGAGACAGAAAAACTGAGGCGCCTCTTAGGAGATAGAGAAACTGAGGCGCCTCTTAGGAGATAAAGAAACTGAGGCGCCTCTTAGGAGATAGAGAAACTGAGACGCCTCTCAGGAGACAAGGAAACTGAGGCGCCTCTTAGGAGACAAGGAAACTGAGGCGCCTATTAGGAGATAGAGAAACTGAGGCGCCTCTTAAGAGACAAGGAAACAGAGGAGCCTCTTAGGAGATAGAGAAACTGAGGCGCCTTTTAGGATATAGAGAAACTGAGGCGCCTCTTAGGAGATAGAGAAACTGAGGTGCCTCTTAGGAGATAGAGAAACTGAGGCGCCTCTTAGGAGATAGAGAAACTGAGGCGCCTCTTAGGAGACAAGGAAACTGAGGCGCCTCTTAGGAGATAGAGAAAGTGAGGCGCCTCGTAGGAGATAGAGAAACTGAGGCGCCTCTTAGGAAATAAAGAAACTGAGGCGCCTCTTAGGAGACAAGGAAACTGAGGCGCCTCTTAGGAGATAGAGAAACTTACGCGCCTCTTAGAGACAAGGAAAACTGAGGCGCCTTTTAGGAGATAGAGAAACTGAGGCGCCTCCTAGGAGATAGAGAAACTGAGGCGCCTCTTAGGAAATAAAGAAACTTAGGCGCCTCTTAGGAGACAAGGAAACTGAGGCGCCTCTTAGGAGATAGAGAAACTGAGGCGCCTCTTAGGAGACAAGGAAACTGAGGCGCCTCTTAGGAGATAGAGAAACTGAGGCGCCTTTTAGGAGATAGAGAAACTGAGGCGCCTCTTAGGAAATAAAGAAACTGAGGCGCCTCTTAGGAAATAAAGAAACTGAGGCGCCTCTTAGGAGACAAGGAAACTGAGGCGCCTCTTAGGAGATAGAGAAACTTACGCGCCTCTTAGGAGACAAGGAAACTGAGGCGCCTCTTAGGAGATAGAGAAACTGAGGCGCCTCTTAGGAGACAAGGAAACTGAGGAGCCTCTTAGGAGATAGAGAAACTGAGGCGCCTCTTAGGAGATAGAGAAACTGAGGTGCCTCTTAGCAGATAGAGAAACAGAGGCGCCTCTTAGGAGACAAGGAAACTGAGGCGCCTCTTAGGAGATAGAGAAACTGAGGCGCCTCTCAGGAGACAAGGAAACTGAGGCGCCTCTTAGGAGATAGAGAAACTGAGGCGCCTCTTAGGAGATAGAGAAACTGAGGCGCCTCTTAGGAGACAAGGAAACTGAGGCGCCTCTTAGGAGATAGAAAAACTGAGGTGCCTCTTAGGAGATAGAGAAACTGAGGCGCCTCTTAGGAGACAAGGAAACTGAGGCGCCTCTTAGGAGATAGAGAAACTGAGGCGCCTCTTAGGAGATAGAGAAACTGAGGCGCCTCTTAGGAGATAAAGAAACTGAGGCGCCTCTAACGAGATAAAGAAACTGAGGCGCCTCTTAGGAGACAAGGAAACTGAGGCGCCTCTTAGGAGATAGAGAAACTGAGGCGCCTCTTAGGAGATAGAGAAACTGAGGCGCCTCTTAGGAGATAGAGAAACTGAGGCGCCTCTTAGGAGATAAAGAAACTGAGGCGCCTCTTAGGAGATAGAGAAATTGAGACGCCTCTTAGGAGACAAGGAAACTGAGGCGCCTCTTAGGAGACAGAAAAACTGAGGCGCCTCTTAGGAGATAGAGAAACTGAGGCGGCCTCTAGGAGATAAAGAAACTGAGGCGCCTCTTAGGAGATAGAGAAACTGAGACGCCTCTCAGGAGACAAGGAAACTGAGGCGCCTCTTAGGAGACAAGGAAACTGAGGCGCCTATTAGGAGATAGAGAAACTGAGGCGCCTCTTAAGAGACAAGGAAACAGAGGAGCCTCTTAGGAGATAGAGAAACTGAGGCGCCTTTTAGGATATAGAGAAACTGAGGCGCCTCTTAGGAGATAGAGAAACTGAGGTGCCTCTTAGGAGATAGAGAAACTGAGGCGCCTCTTAGGAGATAGAGAAACTGAGGCGCCTCTTAGGAGACAAGGAAACTGAGGCGCCTCTTAGGAGATAGAGAAAGTGAGGCGCCTCGTAGGAGATAGAGAAACTGAGGCGCCTCTTAGGAGACAAGGAAACTGAGGCGCCTCTTAGGAGATAGAGAAACTTACGCGCCTCTTAGGAGACAAGGAAACTGAGGCGCCTTTTAGGAGATAGAGAAACTGAGGCGCCTCTTAGGAGATAGAGAAACTGAGGCGCCTCTTAGGAAATAAAGAAACTGAGGCGCCTCTTAGGAGACAAGGAAACTGAGGCGCCTCTTAGGAGATAGAGAAACTTACGCGCCTCTTAGGAGACAAGGAAACTGAGGCGCCTTTTAGGAGATAGAGAAACTGAGGCGCCTCTTAGGAGATAGAGAAACTGAGGCGCCTCTTAGGAAATAAAGAAACTGAGGCGCCTCTTAGGAAATAAAGAAACTGAGGCGCCTCTTAGGAGACAAGGAAACTGAGGCGCCTCTTAGGAGATAGAGAAACTGAGGCGCCTCTTAGGAGACAAGGAAACTGAGGCGCCTCTTAGGAGATAGAGAAACTGAGGCGACTCTTAGGAGATAGAGAAACTGAGGCGCCTTTTAGGAGATAGAGAAACTGAGGCGCCTCTTAGGAGACAAGGAAACTGAGGCGCCTCTTAGGAGATAGAGAAACTGAGGCGCCTCTTAGGAGATAGAGAAACTGAGGCGCCTCTTAGGAGACAAGGAAACTGAGGCGCCTCTTAGGAGATAGAGAAACTGAGGCGCCTCTTAGGAGATAGAGAAACTGAGGCGCCTTTCAGGAGATAGAGAAACTGAGGCGCCTTTCAGGAGATAAAGAAACTGAGGCGCCTCTTAGGAGATAGAGAAACTGAGGCGACTCATAGGAGACAAGGAAACTCAGGCGCCTCTTAAAAGATACAGAAACTGAGGCGCCTCTAAGGAGATAGAGAAACTGAGGCGCCTCTTAGGAGATAAAGAAACTGAGGCGCCTCATAGGAGATAGAGAAACTGAAGCACCTCTTAAGAGATAGAGAAACTGAGGCGCCTGTTAGGAGATAAAGAAACTGAGGCGCCTCTTAGGAGATAGAGAAACTGAGGCGCCTCTTAGGAGATAGAGAAACTGAGACGCCTCTTAGGAGATAAAGAAACTGAGGCGAATCTTAGGAGATAGAGAAACAGAGGCGCCTCATAGGAGATAGAGAAACAGAGGTGCCTCTTAGGAGACAAGGAAACTGAGGCGCATCTTAGGAGATAGAGAAACTGAGGTGCCTCTTAGGAGATAGATAAAGTGAGGTGCCTCTTAGGAGACAAGGAAACTGAGGCGCCTCTTAGGAGACAAAGAAACTGAGGCGCCTCTTAGGAGATAAGGAAACTGAGGCGCCTCTTAGGAGATAGAGAAACTGAGGCGCCTCTTAGGAGACAAGGAAACTGAGGTGCCTCTTAGGAGATAGAGAAACTAAGGCGCCTCTTAGGAGATAGGGAAACTGAAGCGCCTCTTAGGAGACAAGGAAACTGAGGCGCCTCTTAGGAGATAAGGAAACTGAGGCGCCTCTTAGGAGATAAAGAAACTGAGACGCCTCTTAGGAGATAGAGAAACTGAGGCGCCTCTTAGGAGACAAGGAAACTGAGGTGCCTCTTAGGAGATAGAGAAACTAAGGCGCCTCTTAGGAGATAGAGAAACTGAGGCGCCTCTTAGGAGATAAAGAAACTGAGGTGCCTCTTAGGAGATAGAGAAACTAAGGCGCCTCTTAGGAGATAGAGAAACTGAGGCGCCTCTTAGGAGATAAAGAAACTGAGGCGCCTCTTAGGAGACAAGGAAATTGAGGCGCCTCTTAGGAGATAGAGAAACTGAGGCGCCTCTTAGGAGATAGAGAAACTGAGGCGCCTCTTAGGAGATAAAGAAACTGAGGCGCCTCTTAGGAGATAGAGAAACTGAGGCGCCTCTTAGGAGATAGAGAAACTGAGGCGCCTCTTAGGAGATAGAGAAACTGAGGCGCCTCTTAGGAGACAAGGAAACTGAGGCGCCTCTTAGGAGATAGAGAAACTGAGGCGCCTCTTAGGAGATAGAGAAACTGAGGCGCCTCTTAGGAGGTAGAGAAACTGAGGCGTCTCTTAGGAGATAGGGAAACTGAGGCGCCTCTTAGGAGACAAGAAAACTGAGGCGCCTCTAAGGAGATAGGGAAACTGAGGCGCCTCTTAGGAGACAAGGAAACTGAGGCGCCTCTTTGGAGATAGGGAAACTGAGGCGCCTCTTAGGAGATAGGGAAACTGAGGCGCCTTTTAGGAGATAGGGAAACTGAAGCGCCTCTTAGGAGACAAGGAAACTGAGGCGCCTCTTAGAAGATTGGGAAACTGAGGCGCCTTTTAGGAGATAGAGAAACTGAGGCGCCTCTTAGGAGATAGGGAAACTGAGGCGCCTCTTAGGAGATAGAGAAACTGAGGTGCCTCTTAGGAGAAAGAGAAACTGAGGTGCCTCTCAGGAGATAAAGAAACTGAGGCGCCTCTTAGGAGACAAGGAAACTGAGGCGCCTCTTAGGAGATAGAGAAACTGAGGCGCCTCTTAGGAGACAAGGAAACTGAGGCGCCTCTTAGGAGATAGACAAACTGAGGCGCCTCTTAGGAGATAGAGAAACTGAGGCGCCTCTTAGGAGATAGAGAAACTGAGGTGCCTCTTAGCAGATAGAGAAACTGAGGCGCCTCTTAGGAGACAAGGAAACTGAGGCGCCTCTTAGGAGATAGAGAAACTGAGGCGCCTCTTAGGAGACAAGGAAACTGATGCGCCTCTTAGGAGATAGAGAAACTGAGGCGCCTCTTAGGAGATAGAGAAACTGAGGTGCCTCTTAGGAGACAAGGAAACTGAGGCGCCTCTTAGGAGATAGAGAAACTGAGGTGCCTCTTAGGAGATAGAGAAACTGAGGCGCCTCTTAGGAGACAAGGAAACTGAGGCGAATCTTAGGAGATAGAGAAACTTAGGCGCCTCTTAGGAGATAGAGAAACTGAGGCGCGTCTTAGGAGATAAAGACACTGAGGCGCCTCTAACGAGATAAAGAAACTGAGGCGCCTCTTAGGAGACAAGGAAACTGAGGCGCCTCTTAGGAGATAGAGAAACTGAGGCGCCTCTTAGGAGATAGAGAAACTGAGGCGCCTCTTAAGAGATAAAGAAACTGAGGCGCCTCTTAGGAGATAGAGAAACTGAGGCGCCTCTCAGGAGACAAGGAAACTGAGGCGCCTCTTAGGAGATAGAGAAACTGACGCGCCTCTTAGGAGACAAGGAAACTGAGGCGCCTATTAGGAGATAGAGAAACTGAGGCGCCTCTTAAGAGACAAGGAAACTGAGGAGCCTCTTAGGAGATAGAGAAACTGAGACGACTCTTAGGAGAGAAAGAAACTGAGGCGCCTCTTAGGAGATAGAGAAACTTAGGTGCCTCTTAGGAGATAGAGAAACTGAGGCGCCTCTTAGGAGATAGGGAAACTGAGGCGCCTCTTAGGAGACAAGGAAACTGAGGCGCCTCTTAGGAGATAGAGAAACTGACGCGCCTCTTAGGAGACAAGGAAACTGAGGCGCCTTTTACGAGATAGAGAAACTGAGGCGCCTCTTAGGAGACAAAGAAACTGAGGCGCCTCATAGGAGATAGAGAAAGTGAGGCGCCTCGTAGGAGATAGAGAAACTGAGGTGCCTCTTAGGAGATAGAGAAACTGAGGCGCCTCTTAGGAGACAAGGAAACTGAGGCGCCTCTTAGGAGAGAGAGAAACTGACGCGCCTCTTAGGAGACAAGGAAACTGAGGCGCCTTTTAGGAGATAGAGAAACTGAGGCGCCTCTTAGGAGATAGAGAAACTGAGGCGCCTCTTAGGAGACAAGGAAACTGATTCGCCTCTTAGGAGATAGAGAAACTGAGGCGCCTCTTAGGAGATAGAGAAACTGAGGCGCCTCTTAGGAGACAAGGAAACTGAGGCGCCTCTTAGGAGATAGAGAAACTGAGGCGCCTCTTAGGAGATAGAGAAACAGAGGCGCCTTTTAGGAGATAGAGAAACTGAGGCGCCTCATAGGAGATAAAGAAACTGAGGCGCCTCATAGTAGATAGAGAAACTGAGGCGACTCATAGGAGACAAGGAAACTGAGGCGACTCTTAGGAGATAGAGAAACTGAGGCACCTCTTAGGAGATAGAGAAACTGAGGCGCCTGTTAGGAGATAAAGAAACTGTGGCGCCTCTTAGGAGATAGAGAAACTGAGGCGCCTCTTAGGAGATAAAGAAACTGAGGCGCCTCATAGGAGATAGAGAAACTGAGGCACCTCTTAAGAGATAGAGAAACTGAGGCGCCTGTTAGGAGATAAAGAAACTGAGGCGCCTCTTAGGAGATAGAGAAACTGAGGCGCCTCTTAGGAGATAGAGAAACTGAGACGCCTCTTAGGAGATAAAGAAACTGAGGCGAATCTTAGGAGATAGAGAAACTGAGGAGCCTCTTATTAGATAGAGAAATTGAGGCGCCTCTTAGGAGATAGAGAAACTGAGGCGCCTCTTAGGAGACAAGGAAATTGAGGCGCCTCCTAGGAGATAGGGAAACTGAAGCGCCTCTTAGGAGACAAGGAAACTGAGGCGCCTCTTAGGAGATAGAGAAACTGAGGCGCCTCTTAGGAGACAAGGAAATTGAGGCGCCTCTTAGGAGATAGGGAAACTGAAGCGCCTCTTAGCAGACAAGTAAACACAGGCACCTCTTAGGAGATAGAGAAACTGAGGCGCCTCTTAGGAGACAAGGAAACTTAGGCGCCTCCTAGGAGATAGGGAAACTGAAGCGCCTCTTAGGAGACAAGGAAACTGAGGCGCCTCTTAGGAGATAAGGAAACTGACGCGCCTCTTAGGAGACAAGGAAACTGAGGCGCCTTTTACGAGACAGAGAAACTGAGGCGCCTCTTAGGAGATAGAGAAACTGAGGCGCCTCTTAGGAGACAAGGAAATTGAGGCGCCTCTTAGGAGATAGAGAAAGTGAGGCGCCTCGTAGGAGATAGAGAAACTGAGATGCCTCTTAGGAGATAGAGAAACTGAGGCGCCTCTTAGGAGACAAGGAAACTGAGGCTCCTTTTAGGAGATAGAGAAACTTACGCGCCTCTTAGGAGACAAGGAAACTGAGGCGCCTTTAAGGAGATAGAGAAACTGAGGCGCCTCTTAGGAGATAGAGAAACTGAGGCGCCTCTTAGGAAATAAAGAAACTGAGGCGCCTCTTAGGAGACAAGGAAACTGAGGCGCCTCTTAGGAGATAGAGAAACTGAGGCGCCTCTTAGGAGACAAGGAAACTGAGGCGCCTCTAAGGAGATAGGGAAACTGAGGCGCCTCTTAGGAGACAAGGAAACTGAGGCGCCTCTTTGGAGATAGGGAAACTGAGGCGCCTCTTAGGAGATAGGGAAACTGAGGCGCCTTTTAGGAGATAGGGAAACTGAAGCGCCTCTTAGGAGACAAAGAAACTGAGGCGCCTCATAGGAGATAGAGAAAGTGAGGCGCCTCGTAGGAGATAGAGAAACTGAGGTGCCTCTTAGGAGATAGAGAAACTGAGGCGCCTCTTAGGAGACAAGGAAACTGAGGCGCCTCTTAGGAGAGAGAGAAACTGACGCGCCTCTTAGGAGACAAGGAAACTGAGGCGCCTTTTAGGAGATAGAGAAACTGAGGCGCCTCTTAGGAGATAGAGAAACTGAGGCGCCTCTTAGGAGACAAGGAAACTGATTCGCCTCTTAGGAGATAGAGAAACTGAGGCGCCTCTTAGGAGATAGAGAAACTGAGGCGCCTCTTAGGAGACAAGGAAACTGAGGCGCCTCTTAGGAGATAGAGAAACTGAGGCGCCTCTTAGGAGATAGAGAAACAGAGGCGCCTTTTAGGAGATAGAGAAACTGAGGCGCCTCATAGGAGATAAAGAATCTGAGGCGCCTCTTAGTAGATAGAGAAACTGAGGCGACTCATAGGAGACAAGGAAACTGAGGCGACTCTTAGGAGATAGAGAAACTGAGGCACCTCTTAGGAGATAGAGAAATGAGGGGCCCGTTAGGGATAAAGAAACGTGGCGCCCCTTAGGGGATGAGAAAAATGAGGCGCCTTTAGGGAAAAAAGAAACTGAGGCGCCTCATAGGAATAGAGAAACTGAGGGAAACCCCTTTAAAAGTAGAGAAATGAGGCCCTTTAGGAGATAAAGAAATGAGGCCCTCTTAGGAATTGAGAAACTGAGGCCCTCTTAGGAGATAAAGAAACTGAACGCCCCTTTTGGAGTAAAAAACTGAGGCCCTTTGGA
>NW_026505234.1:0-15731 GCF_026875155.1 Cherax quadricarinatus
TATATATATATATATAAATTTAAATATATAATAATATAAAAATTAAATATATACATAATATATATATAATAATTATATATTTAATAATATATATATTAATAAATATATATATATATATATATTTTATAATATATTTTATATATATATATATATTATATATATATATATATATAATATATAAATATATATATATATATATAAATATTGTGTGTGCAGTAATTTTGCAAAAATTTAAATTTTTAACCAGACGAAAAAAAATATATATTTTATTGTGTTTCTTCATATTAAATTATTAAAAACTTATATATAATATTTTTAGTTGGATTACGCTAAATTAAGTGCGCATTTTATGATAAGGTTAGGTAAGTTCCTAAGGTTCTTTTGTACAAAAACATTAATTTTTTATATAATTATAAATTAAAAAAATATAATCTTTAAATGTTTTAGAGAAAAATTTAGAAAGGACTTAATTTTTAAAAAATTGTTGCTAAGTGACCAGTTTTTATCGATTCGCACCACATAGATATTCTCCAGACATGAAAACAACATGCTGAAGAAAGATACTCGGGACTGAAATTTTGCAAGGCACCTCAGTTCACCCTTTAAACAATGTTTTTAAACCATGACCAAACAAGTGCTTTAAACCCCCAAGAAAACACTGTCCAAGTTAATGCTTCTTAAGCAAGGTGTGTTCTCCCTCAGTACTATCTTTCCGTTTGGGCCCTTTACATCTGGCATGTAAATGTTTAGCAAAGTACTTAATTATTTAATATCTAACTCTAATTTCTTCTGTATTTTTTCTCTTTCAGCTCTAAGTCATTGACAGTCTATGGAAAGTTTTTCTTCCTGTTCTGATTGTTTTTTTCTTTTAGGGAAAAAACTGACTGGGAGTAAAGAAAGACAAATCTTTTCTATGAGGAAAGTTTATATGAACTTGGGGAAAGTCGGAATGTCGCCATTGTGCCGTATTGGTATATATGTTACATCCAGTGTTCTCTTGTCTACTGTCTGGCGTCTCTGTTGCTGTCAGGCGTCTCTGTTTGCTGTCAGGCGTCTCTGTTGTTGTCAGGCGTCCCCTGTTCTGTCAGGCGTCTCTGTTGCTGTCAGCGTCCTGTTGCTGTCAGGCTCTCTGTTGCGTCAGGCGTCTCTGTTGCTGTCAGGCGTCTCTGTTGCTGTCAGGGGTCTCTGTTGTTGCCTGGCGTTCTCTGTTGTTTTCCTGGCGTCTCTGTTGCTGCAGGCTCTGTTGCTGTCAGGCGTCTCTGTTGCTGTCAGGCGTCTCTTTGCTGTCAGCGTCTCTGTTGCTGTCAGGCGTCTCTGTTTTGTCAGGGGCTCTGTTTTTGTCAGGCGTCTCTGTTGTTGCCTGGCGTCTCTGTTGTTGCCTGGCGTCTCTGTTGTTGCCCGGCGTCTCTGTTGTTGCCTGGCGTCTCTGTTGTTGCCTGGCGTCTCTGTTTGCCTGGCCCCTGTTGTCGCCTGGCGTCTCTGCTGCTACTTGGCGTCTCTGTTGTTGCCTGGCGTCTCTGTTGTTGCCTGGCGTCCCTGTTGTCGCCTGGCGTCTCTGCTGCTACTTGGCGTCTCTGTTGTTGCCTGGCGTCTCTGTTGTTGCCTGGCGTCTCTGTTGTGCCTGCGTCTCTGCTGTTTCCTGGGTCCCCCGTTGTCGCCTGGCGTCTCTGCTGCTTTCTTGGCGTCTCTGTTGTTGCCTGGCGTCTCTGTTTTGCCTGCATCTCCTGTTGTTGCCTGGGGTCTCTGCTGCTACTTGGCTCTGTTGTTGCCTGGCGTCTCTGTTGTTGTCTGGGATCTCTGTTGATGCCTGGCATCTCTGCTGCTACTTTCTGTCTCTGTTGTTGCCTGACGTCCCCCGTTGTTGCCTGGCGTCTATTTGTTGCCTGGCGTCTCTGTTGTTGCCTGGGAACTCTGTTGTTGCCTGACATCTCTGTTGTTGCCTGGCGTCTCTGTCGTTGCCTGGCGTCCCCTGTTGTTCCTGGCGTTTCTGTTGTTGCCTGGCGTCTCTTTGTTGCCTGGCGTCTCTGCTGCTACTTGGCGTCTCTGTTGTTGCCTGGGGTCTCTGTTGTTGCCTGGCATCTCTGTTTGTTGCCTGGCGTCTCTGCTGCTTTCTTGGTGTCTCTGTTGGTTGCCTGACGTCTCTGTTGTTGCATGCCATTCTCTGTTGTTGCCTAGCGTCCTCTGCTGCTACTTTGGGGTCTCTGTTGCTACCTGGCGTCTCTATTGTTGCCCGGCTCTCTGTTGTTGCCCGGCTCCCTGTTTGTTGTCTGGCGTCTCTGTTACTACCTGGCGTCTCTGTTGCTGCCTGGCGTCTCTATTGTTGCCTGGCGTCCCTGTTGTTGTCTGGCGTCTCTGTTGCTACCTGGCGTCTCTGTTGTTGCCCGGGGTCTCTGTTGTTGCCCCGGCCCCCCCTGTTGTTGCCTGGCGTCTCTGTTGCTGCCTGGCGTCTCTATTGTTGTCTGGCTTCTCTATTGTTGCATGGCGTCTCTGTTGTTGCCTGGTGTCTCTATTGTTGCCTGGTTTCCCTGTTGTTGCCTGCCGTCTCTGGTGCTCCCTGGTGTTTCTGGTGCTCCCTGGTGTCTCTGTTGTTGCCTGGCATCTCTGTTGTTGCCTGGCGTCTCTGGTGCTCCCTCGTGTTTCTGGTGCTCCCTGGTGTCTCTATTGTTGCCTGGCGTCTATACTGTTGTCTGGCTTCTTTGGAGTTGCCTTCAGTCTCTGTTGCTACCTGGCGTCTCTGTTGTTGCCTGGCATCTCTGTTGTTGCCTGGCGTCTCTGTTGTTGCCTGGCGTCTCTGTTGTTGCCTGGCATCTTTGTTGTTGCCTGGCGTCCCTGTTGTTGCCTGGCTTCTCTGTTATTGCCTGACGTCTCTGTGGCTGCCTGGCGTCTCTGTTGTTTCCTGGCGCCTCTGTTGTTGCCTGGCGTCTCTGTTGTTTCCTGGCGCCTCTGTTGTTGCCTGGCGTCTCTGTTGTTGCCTGGCGTCTCTGTTGTTGCCTGGCGTCTCAGTTGTTCCCTGACATCTCTGTTGTTGCCTGACATCTCTGTTGTTGCCCGGCGTCTCTGTTGTTGCCTAGCGTCTCTGTTGTTGCCTGGCGTCTCTGTTGTTGCCTGGCGTCCCTGTTGTCGCCTGGCGTCTCTGCTGCTACTTGGCGTCTTTGTTGTTGCCTGGCGTCTCTGTTGTTGCCTGGCATCTCTGTTGTTGCCTGGCGTCTCTGCTGCTACTTGGCGTCTCTGTTGTTGCCTGGCGTCTATGTTGTTGCCTGGCATCTCTGTTGTTGCCTGGCGTCTCTGCTGCTACTTGGTGTCTCTGTCGTTGCCTGGCGTCTCTGTTGTTGCCTGACATCTCTGTTGTTGCCTGACATCTCTGTTGTTGCCTAGCGTCTCTGTTGTTGCCTGGCGTCTCTGTTGTTGCCTGGCGTCCCTCTTGTCGCCTGGCGTCTCTGCTGCTACTTGGCGTCTCTGTTGTTGCCTGGCGTCTCTGTTGTTGCCTGACATCTCTGTTGTTACCTGGCGTCTCTGCTGCTACTTGGCGTCTCTGTTGTTGCCTGGCGTCTGTGTTGTTGCCTGGCGTCTGTGTTGTTGCCTGGCGTCTCTGTTGTTGCCTGGCGTTTATGTTGTTGCCTGGCATCTCTATTGTTGCCTGACATCTCTGTTGTTGCCTGGCGTCTCTGTTGTTGCCTGGCGTCTCTGTTGTTGCCTGGCGTCTCTGTTGTTGCCTGGGGTCTCTGTTGTTGCCTGGCGTCTCTGTTCTTGCCTGGCGTCTCTGTTGTTTCCTGGCGACTCTGTTGTTGCCTGGTGTCCCTGTTGTCGCCTGGCGTCTCTGCTGCTACTTGGCGTCTCTGTTGTTGCCTGGCGTCTCTGTTGTTGCCTGGCATCTCTGTTGTTGCCTGGTGTCTCTGCTGTTACTTGGCGTCTCTGTTGTTGTCTGGCATCTCTGTTGTTGCCTGGCATCTCTGCTGCTACTTGGTGTCTTTCTTGTTGCCTGACGTCCCTGTTGTTGCCTGGCGTCTCTGTTGTTGCCTGGCGTCTCTGTTGTTGCCTGGCGTTTCTGTTGTTGCCTGGCGTCTCTGTTGTTGCCTGGCGTCTCTGCTGCTACTTGGCGTCTCTGTTGTTGCCTGCGTCTCTGTTGTTGCCTGGGGATCTCTTTGTTGCCTGGCGTCTCTGCTGCTACTTGGTGTCTCTGTTGTTGCCTGACGTCTCTGTTGTTGCATGCCATCTCTGTTGTTGCCTAGCGTCTCTGCTACTACTTGGTGTCTCTGTTGCTACCTGGCGTCTCTATTGTTGCCTGGCGTCTCTGTTGTTGCCTGGCGTCCCTATTGTTGTCTGGCGTCTCTGTTGCTATCTGGCGTCTCTGTTGCTGCCTGGCGTCTCTGTTGTTGCCTGGCGTTCCTGTTGTTGTCTGGCGTCTCTGTTGCTACCTGGCGTCTCTGTTGTTGCCTGGCGTCTCTGTTGCTGCCTGGCGTCTCTATTGTTGTCTGGCTTCTCTATTGTTGCATGGCGTCTCTGTTGTTGCCTGGTGTCTCTGTTGTTGCCTGGTTTCCCTGTTGTTGCCTGCCGTCTCTGGTGCTCCTGGGTTTTTTGGTCCCTCCCTGGTGTCTCTGTTGTTGCCTGGCGTCTCTGTTATTGCCTGGCGTATCTGGTGCTCCCTCGTGTTTCTGGTGTTCCCTGGTGTCTCTACTGTTGCCTGGCGTCTATATTGTTGTCTGGCTTCTCTGGAGTTGCCTTCAGTCTCTGTTCTAAACCCGGCGTCTCTGTTTAAAGCCTGGGATCTCTGTTGTTGCTTGGCATCTCTGATGTTGCCTGGTGTCTCTGTTGTTGCCTGGCGTCTCTGTTGTTGCCTGGCATCTCTGTTGTTGCCTGGCGTCCCTGTTGTTGCCTGGCTTCTCTGTTATTGCCTGACGTCTCTGTGGCTGCCTGGCGTCTCTGTTGTTTCCTGGCGCCTCTGTTGTTGCCTGGCGTCTCTGTTGTTGCCTAGCGTCTCTGTTGTTGCCTGGCGTCTCTGTTGTTGCCTGACATCTCTGTTGTTGCCTGGCATCTCTGTTGTTGCCTGGCGTCTCTGCTGCTACTTGGCGTCTCTGTTGTTGCCTGGCGTCTATGTTGTTGCCTGGCATCTCTGTTGTTGCCTGGCGTCTCTGCTGCTACTTGGTTTCTCTGTCGTTGCCTGGCGTCTCTGTTGTTGCCTGACATCTCTGTTGTTGCCTCACATCTCTGTTGTTGCCTAGCGTCTCTCTTGTTGCCTGGCGTCTCTGTTGTTGCCTGACATCTCTGTTGTTGCCTGGCGTCTCTGCTGCTACTTGGCGTCTCTTTTGTTGCCTGGCGTCTCTGTTGTTGCCTGGCATCTCTGTTGTTGCCTGGCGTCTCTGTCGTTGCCTGGCGTCTCTGTTGTTGCCTGGCGTCTCTGTTGTTGCCTGGCGTTTATGTTGTTGCCTGGCATCTCTGTTGTTGCCTGACATCTCTGTTGTTGCCTGGCGTCTCTGTTGTTGCCTGTGTCTCTGTTGTTTGCTGGCGTCTCTTTTTGTTGCCGGGTCTCTGTGTTGCCTGGCGTCCCCTGTTGTTGCCTGGCGCTCTGTTGTTGCCTGACTTCTCTGTTGTTGCCCGCGTCTCTGTTGTTGCCTGGCTCTCTGTTGTTTCCTGGCGACTCTGTTGTTGCCTGGGGTCCCTGTTTTCGCCTGGCGTCTCTGCTGCTACTTGCGTCTCTGTTGTTGCCTGGGGTCTCTGTTGCTGGCATCTCTGTTGTTGCCTGGCGTCTCTGCTGCTTTTGGGGTCTCTGTTGTTGCCCGGCGTCTCTGTTGTTGCCTGGGATCTCTGTTGTTGCTTGGGGTCTCTGCTGCTACTTGGTGTCTCTGTTGTTGCCTGGGGTCCCTGTTGTTGCCTGGCGTCTCTGTTGTTGCCTGGCGTTTCTGTTGTTGCCTGGCATCTCTGTTGTTGCCTGACATCTCTGTTGTTGCCTGGGGTCTCTGCTGTTGTATGGCGTCTCTGTTGTTGCCTGGCGTCTCTGTTGTTGCCTGGCGTCCCTGTTGTTGCCTAGCGTCTCTGCTGCTACTTGGCGTCTCTGTTGTTTCCTGGCGTCTCTGTGTTGCTGGCATCTCTGTTTTTTGCCTGGCGTCTCTGCTGCTACTTGGCTTCTCTGTTGTTGCCTGACGTCTCTGTTGTTGCCTGGCATCTCTATTGTTGCCTGGCGTCCCTGTTGTTGTCTGGCGTCTCTGTTGCTACCTGGCGTCTCTGTTGTTGCCTGGCGTCTCTGTTGCTGCCTGGCGTCTCTATTGTTGTCTGGCGTCTCTATTGTTGCATGGCGTCTCTGTTGTTGCCTGGTGTCTCTGTTGTTGCCTGGTTTCCCTGTTGTTGCCTGCCGTCTCTGGTGCTCCCTGGTGTTTCTGGTGCTCTCTGGTGTCTCTGTTGTTGCCTGGCGTCTCTGTTATTGCCTGGCGTATCTGGTGCTCCCTCGTGTTTCTGGTGTTCCCTGGTGTCTCTACTGTTGCCTGGCGTCTATATTGTTGTCTGGCTTCTCTGGAGTTGCCTTCAGTCTCTGTTGCTACCTGGCGTCTCTGTTGATGCCTGGCATCTCTGTTGTTGCTTGGCGTCTCTGATGTTGCCTGGCGTCTCTGTTGTTGCCTGGCGTCTCTGTTGTTGCCTGGCGTCTCTGTTGTTGCCTGGCATCTCTGTTGTTGCCTGGCGTCCCTGTTGTTGCCTGGCTTCTCTGTTATTGCCTGACGTCTCTGTGGCTGCCTGGCGTCTCTGTTGTTTCCTGGCGCCTCTGTTGTTGCCTGGCGTCTCTGTTGTTGCGTAGCGTCTCTGTTGTTGCCTGGCGTCTCTGTTGTTGCCTGACATCTCTGTTGTTGCCTGGCATCTCTGTTGTTGCCTGGCGTCTCTGCTGCTACTTGGCGTCTCTGTTTTTTGCCTGGCGTCTATGTTGTTGCCTGGCAAACTCTGTTGTTGCCTGGGGTCTCTGCTGCTACTTGGTTTCTCTGTCGTTGCCTGGCGTCTCTGTTGTTTCCTGACATCTCTGTTTTTGCCTGACATCTCTGTTTTTCCCAGCGTCTCTGTTGTTGCCTGGGGTCTCTTTGTTGCCTGGCGTCCCCGTTGTCGCCTGGCGTCTCTGCTGCTACTTTGGGGTCTTGTTTTTTGCCTGGGGTCTCTGTTGTTGCCTGACATCTCTGTTGTTTTCCTGGCGTCTCTGCTGCTACTTGGCGTCTCTGTTTTTGCCTGGCGTCTCTGTTGTTGCCTGGCATCTCTGTTGTTGCCTGGCGTCTTGTCGTTTTCCCGGCTCTCTTTGTTGCCTGGCGTCTCTGTTTTGCCGTGGTTTATTTTTGCCTGGCATCTCTGGTTGCCTGACATCTCTGTTGTTGCCTGGCGTCTCTGTTGTTTTCCTGGCGTCTCTGTTTTTGCATGGCGTCTCTGTTGTTGCCTGGGTCTCTGTTGTTGCCTGGCGTCTCTGTTGTTGCTGGCGTCTCTTTGTTGCCTGACATCTCTGTTGTTGCCCGGCGTCCTGTTGTTGCCTGGGGTCTCTCTTTGTTTCCTGCGACTCTGTTGTTGCCTCTGTCCCTGTTGTCGCCTGGCGTCTCTGCTGCTACTTGGCGTCTCTGTTGTTGCCTGGCGTCTCTGTTTTCCTGGCATCTCTGTGTTGCCTGCGTCTCTGCTGCTTTTTTGGCGTCTCTGTTGTTGCCTGGCGTCTCTGTTTTTGCCTGGCATCTCTGTTGTTGCCTGGGGTCTCTGCTGCTACTTGGTGTCCCCTGTTGTTTCCTGGCGTCCCTGTTGTTGCCCGGCGTCTCTGTTGTTTCCCGGCGTTTCTGTTGTTGCCTGGCATCTCTGTTGTTGCCTGACATCTCTGTTGTTGCCTGGCGTCTCGCGTTTTTATGGCGTCTCTGTTGTTGCCTGGGGTCTCTGTTGTTGCCTGGCGTCCTGTTGTTGCCTGGCGTCTCTGCTGCTACTTGGCGTCTCTGTTGTTGCCTGGCGTCTCTGTTGTTGCCTGGCATCTCTGTTGTTGCCTGGCGTCTCTGCTGCTACTTGGCTTCTCTGTTGTTGCCTGACGTCTCTGTTGTTGCCTGGCATCTCTGTTGTTGCCTGGCGTCTCTGCTGCTACTTGGTGTCTCTGTAGTTGCCTGGCGTCTCTGTTGTTGCCTGGCATTTCTGTTGTTGCCTGGCGTCTCTGCTGCTACTTGGCGTCTCTGTTGTTGCCTCGGGTCTCTGTTGCTTCCTGGCGTCTCTGTTGTTGCATGGCATCTGTGTTGCTACTTTGCGTCTCAATTGTTGCCTGGCGTCTCTGTTGCTGCCTGGCGTCTCTGTTGTTGTCTGGCGTCTCTGTTGCTACCTGGCGTCTCTGTTGTTGCCTGGTGTCTCTATTGTTGCCTGGCATCTCTGTTGCTACCTGGCGTCTCTATTGTTGCCCGGCGTCTCTGTTGTTGCCTGACGTCCCTGTTGTTGTCTGGCGTCTCTGTTGGTATCTGCTCTGTTGCTGCCTGGCGTCTCTATTGTTGCCTGGCGTCCCTGTTGTTGTCTGGCGTCTCTGTTGCTACCTGGCGTCTCTGTTGTTGCCTGGTGTCTCTGTTGTTGCCTGGCGTCCCTATTGTTTCCTGGCGTCTCTGTTGCTGCCTGACGTGTCTATTGTTGTCTGGCGTCTCTATTGTTGCATGGCGTCTCTGTTATTGCCTGGTGTCTCTGTTGTTGCCTGGCGTCTCTGCTGCTACTTGGTGTCTCTGTTTTTGCCTGGCCTCTCTGTTGTTGCCTGGCATCTCTGTTGTTGCCTGGCGTCTCTGCTGCTACTTGGCGTCTCTGTTGTTGCCTCGGGTCTCTGTTGCTACCTGGCGTCTCTGTTGTTGTATGGCATCTCTGTTGCTACCTGGCGTCTCTATTGTTGCCCGGCGTCTCTGTTGTTGCCTGGCGTCCCTGTTGTTGCATGGCGTCTCTGTTATTGCTTGGTGTCTCTGTTGTTGCCTGGCGTCTCTGTTGTTGCCTGGCGTCCCTATTGTTGCCTGGCGTCTCTGTTGTTGTATGGCGTCTCTGTTATTGCCTGGTGTCTCTGTTGTTGCCTGGCGTCTCTGTTGTTGCCTGCCGTCTCTGGTGCTCCCTGGTGTTTCTGATGCTCCCTGGTGTCTCTGTCGTTGCCTGGTGTTTCTGTTGTTGCCTGGCGTCTCTGGTGCTCACTGGTGTTTCTGGTGTTCCCTGGTGTCTCTATTGTAGCCTGGCGTCTATATTGGTGTCTGGCTTCTCTGGTGTTGCCTGGAGTCTCTGTTGCTACCTGGCGTCTCTGTTGTTGCCTGCCGTCTCTGGTGCTCCCTGGTGTTTTTGGTGCTCCCTGGTGTCTCTGTTGTTGCCTGGCGTCTCTGTTGTTGCATGGCGTCCCTGGTGCTCCCTGGTGTTTCTGGTGCTCCCTGGTGTCTCTATTGTTGCCTGGCGTCTATATTGTTGTCTGGTTTCTTTGGTGTTGCCTGGAATCTCTGTTGCTACCTGGCGTCTCTGCTGCTGCCTGTCGCTTCTGTTGTTGTCTGACGTTTCTGTTGCTGACTGGCTTCTTGTCTGATGTTGTCCGTCATCTTGTCTGTGGCTGCCAGACATTTCTGTGGCTGCCAGACATTTCTGTGGCTGCTTGGCGTTTCTGTTACTTCCTGATGTTGTGATGTTCAGATCCTGCCACATCTGGCCACCTGAGATTGAGTGTAAGGTTGCTCATCAAGGATGACTTGTTCCTTCATATTAGGGAGAGTGCGGTGGAGGATAGAGACGTAGAAGAGGTGAAGTCTTTAGTCAAGGGAACCTGCCTACCTGGAGTCTACCTGGAGGTTATTCCGGGGATCAACGCCCCCTAGTCCCGGTCTACGACCAGGCCTCCCGGTGGATCAGAACCTGATCAACCAGGCTGTTACTGCTGGCCGCACGCAGTCCAACGTACGAACCACAGCCCGGTTGATCCGGCACTGACTTTAGGTGACTGTCCAGCTCTCTCTTGAAGGCAGCCAGGGGTTTATTGGTAATTCTCCTTATGCTTGGTGGGAGGCTGTTGAACAGTCTTGGCCCCGGACAATTATGGTGTGTTCTCTTACTGTACCAATGGCGCCCCTACTATTGGGGGCATTTTGCATCGCCTGCCCAGTCCTTTTACTTAGTAGCGAGTGATTTGTGTGTGCAGATTCGGGACCATTCCTTCCAGGATTTTCCAAGTGTAGATTATGATATATCTCTCCCTCCTGCGTTCCAACGAGTACAAGTCAAGTGCTTCCAAGCGTTCCCAGTAGTTAAGGTGCTTGACAGAACTTATACGTGTAATAAAGGATGTCTGTACACTCTCTAGATCTGCAATTTCACCTGCTTTGAACGGAGATGCTAATGTACAGCAGTATTCCAGCCTAGAGAGAACAAGTGATTTGAAAAGGATCATCATTGGCTTGGCATCTCTCGTTTTGAACGTTCTAATTATCCATCCTATCATTTTCTTTGCACTTGTGATCGTGGCACTGTTGTGATGCTTGAAAGTGAGATCCTCAGACATTACTACTCCCAGGTTCCTTACATTAGTTTTCCGCTCTATTGTATGGCCGGAGTCAGTAGTATACTCTGTTCTAGTTATTATCTCCTCCAGTTTTTCATAACAGATTAGTTGGAATTTGTCCTCATTGAACATCATATTGTTTACCGTTGCCCACTGGAAAACTTTGTTTATATCTTCTTGGAGGTTAACCGCGTCCTCAGCAGATGACAGCCTCATGCAGATCCTAGTATCATCCACAAAGGATGATACGGTTCTGTGATGTATATCTCTGTCTGTCTGATATGAGGATGAGGAACAGGATGGGGGCGAGTACTGTGCCTTGTGGAACAGAGCTCTTCACTATGGCAGCCTCCGATTTAACTCTGTTGAAAACTACTCTTTGTAGGAAGAGGACTCGACTGGTACTCTCACTGAAGACTATGACCTCTACTTTTGATATTTTTGGTGTAGGAAGTTGGGTACAAAAATACAACTGATGTTGCAGTTCAACTATTTTAACAATTCAACAATTGTAACAATTCAAATTGAGTATCAAAAATCAGCAGCGTACTTCCCGCCTCCTGATGTCAAGTTTTGCTAACCGTTTTCTCTGAATCCACTCAAAAAATATTTTTACACTCCTTCAGCGCGTCAAATCCTGAAACTTGCTTTCTCTGCCCACACCGTTGCTACACCATCACCATGACTCACGAAATCGTAATGACACATTTGCAAACAAACCATACCCCGGCCGGGATTGAACCCGCGGTCATAGAGTCTCAAAACTCCAGCCCGTCGCGTTAGCCACTAGACCAACTAGCCACAATAAGATTCGTCCAACTAGGTATATTTCTACACCATAGGAAGGTTAGCACAGCACCACTTGCATTTGTGGTCACAGTGGTGCCTGTGCTAACCTTCTATGGTGTAGAAATATACCTAGTTGGACGAATCTTATTGTGGCTAGCTGGTCTAGTGGCTAACGCGACGGGCTGGAGTTTTGAGACTCTATGACCGCGGGTTCCATCCCGACCGGGGTATGGTTTGGCCCATCACCATGCCGGTTTGATGATTAATCCCCTGGCCCTTGAAATTCTTCCTAGGACCTCTCCAATATCTCTGTTCATCCACCCACGACTTACATTTCGTGGTCAACTCATCTTGATCCTCCTTTCCTCCGAAAAATGAATAGCTCAACCTCCGCATCCGAATTATGTCTACCATATCATTACAACTGCTTTCTAATTTCTTCACTCCTTATTCTTTTGCATAATTTCCACACCACAACACACACTGATCTCAAATGTCTTCGCTGCCTCCAGCCTCCACTCTGCTTCAACATTCAGAGGCCGTGTCTTGTATTCATGAAAAAATGCGTTGACACAACTATAAAGTGGAAAGTTCAGCATTTTGAGTGCAATAAAAATCTTATTTATTTCCAAAGACGCCACTAAACTACAAAAAAAAATGTCTTACCTGAGTCTGTTCTGCGATTTATCCCGTCTTTATGGCCCCATATATTGCCACAACTACTCACAAATATCTAAATGTATTCACTTAATCAGTATTTCCCATCCTTCAATCTGATGAGAAATCTTTCATTGCCTAGGGTTTTTCATACTTTCATTGCTCTATCCTTTTCAAGGTTTCCTATTTTCCTTCACTTTGCTTCATTTTAATCCTTGAATATCTCTGTTTCTTTCTTTAAACACATACCAATAATTCTAACACCATTTTCTCAGCTGTTTTCAGGATTTCATTATTAATCTCATCCATCCTAACTACTTTGTTCTCACTGCCTCCCCACTTCCTCTTTCCTCGTCTCCGACTCTTCCCTCTTCTTAATAGATTTTGTTCCTCCCTTCCTCATCCATGAAGTCGCTGCCTCCCTTCCATCATCCACGTTTGACAGCTCCTCAAAAATATTCTTTTCGTTGTTCCAATGTCTTCACCTTCCCATCTAACATCTCACAACTTTTAACTCCTAAATCCATTTTTTTAAATCCTCAGTAAAATTCGCCTATAATGAAACCATTGCAATCCTCTGGATAAATAAAAACCTAAATTGAAATAAGGGGAAGTTGAAGTTCTGTAGACACGTCTTTAGGAAGTTCCAGTTGACAATGATGATGTTACGTACCTGAGGCTAGACCGTTCTCCACACTGAGATGTTAAGTACACTCAGATCACTGAGAGAGACAGGCAAGCTAGCACACGATCTTCCGTGTCTCTGTCAGAGAGACAGCAGCATCACTGAACGGGTGAAGAATCACCAGTGTCCGGTGATTCTTCACAAAATTTTGAAGTAAAAACAATAAAATCATCTATGTTGAAACTGCTCTGCTGCCGTCACTCAAACGAAAACTCACTTGATATTCATGAGCTGAAACAGCTGTAGCCCCGTCACTCACAAGGAACCTCACGCTTGTAGCATGATGCTCTCCTGGTTTCAACTATCCTGACTGTAACAGTCAGTGGGCCTCACGGTAACAATCACAAGGTGAAGTTTAAATTGTAACTCACAGACATTTCGTTTGTATTGACGCTGAATAATCTTCCTTAATGGTCTGAAAATTATATATAAAGTCTCCGGTGGTAAGCGTTACCGTCTGCACCGCTGGGACGCAGCTGAAGAATTTCGTGCTGGAAACAAGTGGCAGCAAACTCGTCTACACGCTACAATTTAAATAAATTTGCATCTGTTATAAATTAATTAAACTAACTGTGTAAAAATAAGAACTAAAAATATTACTGATAAACCGACAGACACCACAGCAACTAAAAAAAAGAGGATTTTAATTTAAATGTCCTCAATTTAGGACACATTATTAAAAAAAAAAACGCTTGTCACCTGAAGGCATTGGGAAAGATGTTCACAGAGACGATATTCTAGGCAAAACCTGTTATCGAAAACTTGATATATTATGCAGAGAGACTCAGTACCTCTATCAAAAAATAACTCATCTAAGTGTAATGTACACTTAGTCAACAGCGCAGGTACAGCAATCATTACCTCCAGGACTCAAGTCCAACTAAGAGGTTTTCCCGAATCTCTTCATTAATTCATTAAATTAGCGATCTTAACTAGTTTAATTCATTTTTGTATATTACAAACTGTATATTGCGTGTTGAACATTATACAGTAAACAATACAATATTATAGTTTACCGTTATACTATGTTCCAGAAATGAATTTTAATGATAGTGAGTGATTTTTTTCACAGAAACTTTGACTGTACTGCAGTTGTTCAGTAACTGTCCTTAGAAACTCCAGGTCCTTTACACACTGCTATGGATTTTGTATATACATATATATATACATATATTATATATATATATATATATTATATATATATATATATATATATAATATATTATTATATATATATATATATATATATTATATATATATAGGATGGGGTCCACCTCTGGTGTAAATTGTGGGACCCACAGCCTCGGAGAAGTGGATAAAAAAGGCTTCAAGGAAAAATATTTGGATTTCTTCCTGAAGCCGTTTGAATATTCCACTTCCCCTACCACCCCATCTTTTCATATTTATTTTTTTTTACTAATAGGAATATTTTATTACATAATATGGTACAGAAGATTTAAGAGATACATTAATTGATATAAAGGTGGCATATACGGTACATGTTGTTACGTGTGTATCACCGATTATAAGGCGAAAATCTCATCCAGCTCCTCAGAGCTGGGCGTGTGCCCAAAATACAGCAGCATTACCCCTTTGAACAGCCGCACTGAGCGCTGGAACAGAAAACTAGCTGCCCTGGGATCCCTAGTTACCCTGATGAGTCTTTTCCCCAGGAATTTAGATGCACTCTTTCCCCATGAGCCAAGGGTCTCTGAGCCTATGGGAACAAACATATAATGATGGGCAAGTTCTCCATATTTTTCTAGACTTTTGGGACTCCCTAAAGCTGGCAGCTGCCCCTCCTTCCTCCCTGGTGTATTGGAGATAGGTATCAGCCAAGGTAGATGCACATGTATAGTCCCACACCACCTGCTTCCCATCTGTCCAGGCTTGAAGGGTGATACCATCTGGACGCTTCTGGCTGCCATCAGATCTGCATAGTTGGGGTGGCTCCTTACTGCTGGGCATCCAGCTGTTGTGAGGCTCCTCTTGATAATGTTATTAACCTCCTCATGTCTTGCAACTTTCCCTCGGATTTACGGCACACAAGACCATGGTACCCGAATCGGTCTGCTGCTTCACTGCCACAAATACACCTGTGTTCGGCGAGAATAGGGGCGGCAAGTCCGAAGGGCAACACCGATGCGGATGGTCTGTGGGTCGAGACGTGTGCCAAGGCTGGAGTTGGGAACAGCCAACAGAAAGTCCCCAGCATGAGGGCTCTCACTGCCAGTAGGCGGGCTCTATCCTTCCCTGACACACTCTGAACCATTGTTGAGGCAATATTTTCCACTATTGGACCATCCCAGTGCGATTGTTTGTAGTTGTTGGGGGGAGCAGGTCTGGCTCCAGAGCCCGTTAGATTATCCCAGATCATGCTCCGTCAATGAATTTTTGGTCCTGGAACTCCTATCTTGTCCTAAGATGTTCAGGTATATATATATAATATATATATATATATATATATATATATATATATATATATTATATATATATATATATATATATATATATATATATATGTATATATATATATATATATATATATAATATATATATAATATATTATATATATATATATATATTATATATATATATATATTATAATTATATATATATATATGTATGTATAGTTAAGGTTATAACTTTTTTACAACGTAATATTCCTGTACCTTAATCAGATGAACTTTTGCCTAAAAGCAAAGAAATGACTTTTTATTTCAATATCTTTTTAGAAAATGTCGCCCTAAATTAAAAAAATACGAGTAACGAAAACAAGTAACTTGAATGCATATTGCATGTAATATTAATAACAAATAAAACAGTTTACAGCATCATTGTTATTATGTTTGTACATATATTACTACTTATTGCTTAGAATAAACCGAAGTTGCAGTTTGTTTTTGTTTCTGCAGCAGCATACAGTTCCTGCATAACTTTGAGTGCACGTTCACCCACTGATTACTTCTTGGTATGTTGAGTGTGGACGGCTCCTGCTTCCAGTGATTTTTTCAATGAGTTTGGAAATTTTTTTTGTAAACTTTCAACATTTCTGACAAATTCTTGTAGTCTTTCATGGTACAGCTGCATAACCAATAACTGTCCCGGGTTATGAAAAAT
>NW_026505235.1:0-19772 GCF_026875155.1 Cherax quadricarinatus
TAAAAAACGGGGGGGTTTAAACACCTTGCAGTGAGAACAAGGTTACAGAAGTATACCCAGAAAGATAACTCCAATACATAAGGGTTCAAGACTCTTCAACGCCCTGCCTTCAGCGATAAAATGAGTTACCAACACACCCATAACTGGCTTTATGGCTAAATTAGCAAGTTACTCCCGGCAGGTCCCCATCAGTCAGGCTCTGGTGTGGACGCTGGAGTGCGTGTAGCAAACACAAACAGTTTTGGCTAACCAGACATTCTACCATCCTCCAGCCCTCTGACACAGTCCAAGCAGTCTACCCGGAAATGAGGAAGGGACGGTACACCTGGTCACCCCAAACACTTCATAATATGCATCACGAGACTAGTGTGAGATGGGAAGCGTAGGAGGGGAGGGGAGGGGAGGGGAGGGGAAGGAAAGGGGAGGGAGGGGAGGAGATGAGTGCCTACTGTATTCCCCCTCTCCCCTCCCAGCTTCTCCCCCTCTCTCCCCTCCACAGCTTTCACTCCCCACTCTCCCCCTCATCCCCCCTCCACAACTTTCTCCCCCTCCTCCCCCTCTCCCCCCTCCACAGCTTCCCCCCTCTCC
Source organism: Cherax quadricarinatus (assembly GCF_026875155.1). Lineage (NCBI taxonomy): Eukaryota > Metazoa > Arthropoda > Malacostraca > Decapoda > Parastacidae > Cherax > Cherax quadricarinatus. The sequence continues at coordinate 589 of NW_026505235.1, forward strand.
CCTCTCTCCCCCTCTTCCACCCACCACAGCTTCTCCCCCTCTAGCACCCCTTCTCCCCCTCTCCCCCTCTCCCCCTCTCTCCCCTCTCAGCCCCTCCACAAGCTTCTCCCCCCCCTCTCCCCCTCTCCCCCTCTCCCCCTTCTCACACCCCCTCCACAGCTTCTCCACCCCCTCTCTACCCCTCCTCCCCCTCATCCCCCTCTCCTTCCCGCTCCACATCTTCTTCCCCCTCTCCCCCCTCCACCAGCTTCTCCCCCTCCGTCCCGCTCCACAGCTTCTGTTTTCTCCCTCCTCTCCCGCTCCACAGCTTCTCCCCCCTCATCCCCCTCCACAGCTTCTTCATCCACCCCTCTCTCCCCCTCCACACTTCTCCCCCTCTCCCCCTCCACAGACTTTCTCCCCCTCCTCCCGCCCCCCTCCACAGCTTCTCCCCCTTCTCCCCTTCCACAGCTTCTCCCCCTCCTCCCGCTCTTCAGCAGCTTCTCCCCCTCCCCCCTCCACAGCTTCCATCCCCTCTCCCCTCACAACATGGCTTCTCCCCCTCGCCTTCCCCCTCCACAGCTTCCCCCCTCTCCTCCTATTGCACATCCCACTTTCTCCCCCCTCCCATCTCCACAGCTTCCTCCCCCACTCTGCCCCCTCTCACCCCTCCTCCCACTCTCCCCTACTCACCCCTCCACAGCTTTCCCTCCCCTCTTCCTTCCGCCCTCTCCCCCTCTCTCCCTCTCACAGCTTCCTACCCTCCTCACGCCCTCTCCACAGCTTCTTCCCCCTCTCCCCCCTCCTCCCCACTCTCCCCCTCCACGACTTCTCTCCCCCTCTCCCCCTCCTCACCCACTCAACAACAGCTTCTCCCCACTCTCTCCCCGCTCCACAGCTTCTTCCTCCCCCTCTCCCCCTCCACCAGCTCTCCCCCTCTCCCCTTCCACAGCTTCCCCCCCCTCTCCCGCCCACAACACTTTCTCCCCCCTCTCACCCCCTCTACACAGCATTCTCTCCCTCTCTCCCCTCCACAGCTTGCTCCTCCCTCCCTCTCCCTCAGCCTCCCCCTACCCCAGCGTCTCCCCTCTCCCCCTCTCGCATCCCCTCCACACTCTACCCCCCTCTCCCGCTCCACAAGATTCTCCCCCTCTTCCCCCTCCACTGCATCTCCCCAACTCGCTCCCCCTCCACAGCTTCCTCCCCCTCTCCCCTCCACAGCTTCTCCCCCTCTCCCCCTCCACAGCTTCGCCTCCCCCTCTCTCCCCTTCCACCGCTTCTTCCCCCTCTCCTTCCCGCTCCACAGCTTTCTCTCCCCTCTCACCCCCCCTCCACTAGCTTCTCCCCTCTCCTCCCCCTCACACAGTTCTCCCCCCCCCTCCACGCTGCCACAGCTTCTTCTCACCCCCTCTCGCCCGCTCTCAACAGTTTCTCCACCCCCTCTCCCCCTCCACAGCTTCTCTCCCCCTCCCCCTCCCAGCTTCTCCCCCCTCTCCCCCTCCACAAGCATCTTCGCCCCTCTCCCCTTCCACAGCTTCTTCTTCTCTCCCCACATCTCCCGACTCCACAGCTTCTCCCCTCTCCCCCTCCACACGCTTCTCCCCTCGTCCCCCTCCACAGCTTCTCCCCCCCGCTCCTCGCTCCACAAGCTTCGTCTCCCCCTCTCCCTCCTCCTCCCAGCTTCTCCCCCTCTCCCCCTCCACAGCATCTCCCCCCTCCCCCTCCACATCTTCTCTCCCCTCTCCACGCTCCCACAAGCTTCTCCCCTCCTCCCTCCACAGCTTCTCCCCTGCCCTCTCGCACGCACCACAGCGTTACCCCCTCCCCCCTCCACAGCTCTCCCCTCTCTCCCCTCCACAGCTTCTCCCCCTACACCCGCTCCACACTACGCCCCCTCCTCCACCCCTCCCACAGCTTCATCCCCCTCTCCACCCCTCCACAGCTTCTCCCACCTCGTCTCCGCTCCACAGCTTCTCCCCCCTCCGCCCTCCACACTTCTTTCTCCACCCCCTGTCCCCCTCCACAGCTTCTCCCCTCTTCTATCCTCTCCATCAGCTTTCTCTCCCCTCTCCTCCCTCCACACTTCTCACACCTCTCCCCCTCCCACACTTTCTCCCCCTCAGCCCCCCTCCACAAGCTTCTCCCCCCCTCTCCCCCCTCCACATCTTCTCACCCCCTCCCGCCTCACACTTCTCCCCCACTCTCCCCCTCCACAGCACTCCCCCCCTCTACCCCCTCCACATCTTCCTCCTCCTCTCCCTCTCCCCCTCCACAGCTTCCCCCACAGCTCTCACCCCCTCTCCCCACACCCTCCACAGTCTCACCCCCCTCCCCCCGCCACACGCGCTTCTCCCCCTCATCCCCGCTCCACAGCTTCTCCCCCTCTCTACCCCCCACAGCTTTCTCCCCACTCCCCGCTCCAACAAAGCTTTCTCCCCCTCTCACGCTCCACATCTTTCTCCCCCTCTCCCCCCCTCCACAGCTTCTCCCCCTCCCCCCTCCACAGCTTCTACCCCCTCTTCCCGCCCACAGCTTCTCCCCCTCTCCCCCTCCAACAGCTTACTCTCCCCCTCAACTCCCCCCTCCACAGCTTCTCCACCCTCTCCCCCTCTCCCTCTTCCCTATACATCATCGAGATACATTTCTAACACTGAAGATATAATACAAGCTGTAGCGGTTTTTAAAGCGTAGAGATTATGGACGCTGGTGGTGCTAACACACCAAGATGGACGCTGCGGTGTGCTACAACGCCAAGCATGGACGCTGGTGATACTATACACGCCAAGATGGAACGCTGTGGTGCTACAACGCCAAGATGACGCTGTTGTTGCTTAACGCCCCACCCAAGAAGGACCTGAGTGGTAGGCTACACCCCAAAGATGACGCTGGAGGGTGCAAACGCCACCAGGATGACCGCTGGTGGTGCTACACGCCAAGATGGCCGCTGATGTGAGTGCTACAACGCCAAGATGGACGCTGGTGGTGCTACCCCGCACACAGGATGGACGCCTGGAGTGGTGCTACAACACCAAGATGGGTACGCTGGTAGGCGCACAAACACGCCAAAGATGGACCTGGTGGTGCTACACCCAAGACAAGACACTGGTGGTGCTACACACAAGATGGAACCGCTAGCGATGGAAGTGGTGCGGTTGAGACGCTTGTTTCAGAGAGAGAGACCAACTACCCCCATCAGCTATAATTACAGAATGTGCTATGGTATCAAACACCACCATGCCAGCAGACTCTAAAATTCTGGTTCCTCGATAATTTCTGGCCCAAAACATTGCCTAACTCGGGATCTGTTGATTTCGATCGAGTCTCGTGAGTAATAACAGACTGTTAAACGGAGGTCTGCCCTTCCTAGAACCTTTACGCTGGAAACAGGCGGGTGAAAGATGCTGAAGAGAAAGGCTGAAGCAAATGTAACGGTGAGGGGCAAGTCCGTGCAGTAGTTAGGGTTTGCTGACAGAGTGACGATGGCGTTGATGTGGTTTCTAAAGCGTTACAAACAGCCAGTCAAAAATCAAGATCGTTAGGAAATTATTTATATAACCATTTTTTAATGAGTCAAAAATAAGATGCCATAATCCGAGATCGAACCTTGGAGGGCCAACTGACCACAGCGAGTACTGTATGTGAGCAACAGTGTTGTGTGAAAATCAGGTCAGTGTACGCAGTTGTGTGCCTTTGGTTTGAAAACGAATCGGTGCATTGCAAGGGTTGATCTACAACAGTGAGTTCGGGAATGAGTAAATGCGAGGTAAGTGGAGGTTCAGCAATGTTGGCGATTGTTTTGAAACCTGGCTATGATCTAAGGTGTCATATAATGTTGGCTAGTGATTATATCAATTTGATCTGACGTACTCATATCGTTCAATTTAGAAGTGAATCAAAACAGCACAATAACCTTCCTTAGGAAGATTTAATCTCTCGAGTGAAGCAAGGTGAGTCAGGAAGACTTTAACAAGACAAGGTCCCGAGGAGTGTTCAGCAGGGAAGGTTATGACTGGCTACACACACTTCATATACGACCATGAGTCCATAGGCACCCCCTACACGACCACTGGTCGTCACATCACAACAACTACACGACAATGGTCTATCAACGCAGCTACAACGACCACTGTTCGAGCACCCTCTTCACGACAATGGTTCGTAGCACCCAGTACAGCGACCACTGTTCTGTAATCACCCACGGTACAGGTAACAGTATGAGCGACCTCGTACAGGAAATTCAATCCATCGTTGGGGTCCGTACCAGAGTCCGACCCCCTTGGAGAAGTGGAAATGAAGACAGAGGAGATAAGGAGAGAGACGAGAGGCACAGGTACAATGGGTCAAGCACTCGAAATATACACAGGTTAACAAGAACAGGTAATTCCCCCGGGTACGTGGGGAAATTTGGTTTGGATACATTAACCATCTGTAGGTAATCCCCCCGTGTCAAGCTTAGGAATGAGACAAGTTCCTATGGAAATTCATTCCTTGTTGTGGGCATTATTTTCCTGAGCGCATTTCCCCCACGTTTTCATCTCTCTTATACTCCCACACTTGTCTCAGAAAAGCTGGTTATTTAAACGAGTTAAAAAGTGCCCCCCAAACAACACTTTTGGGATAGCAGAGCACAGTCACTTTTCTGACTTTTCACAGCTAGAAACTAATTATTTATATTGTTTACTCTGCTGCTGTGGCTGCGGGTGCCCTGCGCTGCTAGCTGCTGCGCTGCCTGCTTCGCTGCTGACTGCTGCTGCTGCTAGTATGCGCAGCTGCTGGGCTAGCTTGCGCTGGTTGCGCGCTGCAGCTGCGGGCTGCTAGCTTGCGCTGCTGCTGCGCTGCTGCTGATGCTGCTGCCGCTGCTACTAACTGGTCTTGCTGCTGCTGCTGCAGTTGCAGCTGCTGCCTGCTGCTAGGCTAGCTGGCGGCTGCACAGCTGCTGAGCTGTTGCTTGCTGGCTGCCGCTGCTATACTGCTGCGAGCGTTGCTGCGTGGCGCTGGTTGGCTACTACTGCTGGCTGCTGAGGCTAGCTGCTGCGCTGAGCTGCCTGAGTTTATGCTGTCTGACTGCCCTTGCCGGCTGCTACTACCCGCTGCGCGCTTGTGCTGCAGAATGCAGCTGTTGCTACTATCTCGCTGCATTGCTGCTGCTGCTGCTGCTGCTGCTACGCTGGCTGCGGCCTGCTGCTGCGCTGCTGCTGCTGCTGCTGCTGCTGCTGCTCAGTGTCTCGTTAGCATAGCTGCTGCTGCCGCTGACTACAACAGCGGCTGCAGTTGCAGGCTGTTCTGCTGCCTGCTGCTACTCTACTGCAGCGCATGGCTGCTGCTGCCGGCAATGCTGCTGCTGCTGCTTGGAAGCTGCTGCTGTTGCTGCTGCTACGTACTACAACACTGCTCGGCTGCTGCTGCTGCTGCTAGGCTGCTGCTCGGCTGCTGCAGTTTTATCTTTTTTATTGTTCTTCTCTTTTTTATTTTATTCTATATTTTTTTATTATTCTCGCTGCTGTTTATTGTTTTCTATTTTCTCTTATTCTCTTTTTGTCTAGCTTAGCTTGCTGGCTGCTGTTGCTAGCTGCTGCTACTACTACTACTTGCTGCTGCTGCTGCTGCTGACTAAGCTGCGCTGCTGCTAGCTAGCTGCTAGCACTACTACTACTGACTGCTGCTGCTTGGCTGCTCAGCTGCTTGCGCTACTGCAAGCAGAGCTTACTACTACTACTGCTGCTGCAGCTTTAGCTGCTCCTGACTGCTGCTGGACTGCAGCTGCTGCAGCTACTAACGCTGCCTGCGCAGCTGCTGCTAGCTGTGCTGCTGCTGCTGCTGCTACTACTGCTGCTGCGCTGAGCTGCATGCTCGCTGCTGCTTGCTGCTTCTGTCTGCTGCTGCTGCTGGCCTGCTGCCTACAACGACTATAACTGCTGCTTGCTGCCTGGCTGCTGCTGACTGCTGCTGAAGCAGCTGCTGCTCGCTGCTGCTGCTGGCTGCTGCTGCTTGCTGGCTCTGCCTCACATCCCTCATCATTAAAATTATTAATACACAGGACCATCCAGCCCACTTCAAATCATTGCAAACCCACCTCAACCCGTCCCTCCTCTGCCAACCCTAACCTCCCCTTCCTTTACTTATTATACACCCCCCCCCCATGGGGGGGGTTTTTTATTAAACAAGCACACCGCACGACCCGTCAGTCTTACTGGTCCTAAACCGCCCACCCACCCATACTTTCACCGCCCAAACTAAACTCATCACCACCTATCCACCGCCCACATGACCGACCGCACCGCCGCCCCCTACTATACACAACACTCCCTCAATGGCCATCTTCTGCGACAATGCCTACCCCATCACGCCATTGTTGTGCCTCTCCACCCACACCAACCACCCCCAGTGTCACTATTACCCCACGTCAACAACCCTCCGACCAGGCCTCACCACCACACCACTACCACCACTATCTTCTCCCCGTGTCTCCACCACGTCTCCACCACTGTAACATAGCGGGGTCATCAAGTTCGGGTCAATAAGAGAGATAACGAAGTACACACCATTAGTGAGTCTCAATGAAGGACCTAGCCTGTGAGACTCCCTGGACCTGACCTACCTTCTGTGAGCCTCCACCCAACTACAGTGGGACCGCACCCACTACAAGTATGGGACCCACACACTACAGTGTTACCCACCCACTAAAGTGGTGACCCCACCCACTAAAGTGTGACCCCAACCCACAAAATGTGGACACCCACTGTCACTAAAAGTGTGGACCCCACACCACCCAAAAGTGTGAAACCCACCACCCACTAAGTGTGACCCCAGACCCACTAAAGTGTGACCCACCCACTACATCTATGAAACCACACGCGTACATGCGTGACCGCACACACTTACAGTGTAACCCCCACACAAAACAGTGTGACCCACCACACTACATGTGACCATACACACTACAGTGTCGATCCACACACTACAGTGTGACCACCCCACACACCGCACAGTGTTGACACCACGCCACTACAGTGTGACCAACAACACTACCGAGGGATCCCCACACACTATCATCTGTGGACACACACATCTGCAATGTGACACACGCCACACTACATTGACTCCCCACACTACTAGGTGACCACACACTACAGTGTGATCCCCACACACTACCGTGCGACCACACACACTAAACAGTGTGAATCACAACACAACAGTGTGACCCACCCCACTACGGTGTGACCCCCGCCACTACAGGTGATCCCACACACTAACAGTGCGATCCCCCACCCACAAAAGTGATGACCCCACACCATTACAGTCCGGAAACATAACTCGTCAGTCTGCAACCCCACACAGTACTATGTGACCCATTCACCACTCAGTGGTGACCCACACACTACAGTTGACCACAATACACTAACAGTGTGAACCCCCACACTAGCAGTGTCGACCCCCTCACTACATTGTACCACAAACACTACAGGTGGGACCCACCCCTGCAGTGTGACCACACTTACAGTGGACCCCACCACTACTCAGTGATCACTAGTTCAATTGATCGTGTTAAACTGGCATCTGAGCTGCTGTGTACCAGTACTTATAATGGATTTACTCAGCATAATACGAGGTACATAGCACAAGACGCCGGTGACCATAGCTGTACCACGTGCCTGTGACCAGCATAAGAGAAAGAGAAAGAAACAAATAAAGGAAACGAAGAAAGGTAACAGCAATACAAGAAGGATAAAGGGGAAGCTACTCAACAACTGAAGAAAACAGGAAGCCAGATGCCTCACAGAAATATGCCATGATTGGATGGTCACACTGAGTGGGAGGGTAGAGTAGGGAGGTGAGTGGTAGGAGAGATGGGACAAATCAATGTAACATCTACTGTGGACAAAAGCTGACCCACCACGACACTGGACTAAGTGACAAATGAATCGTCAGTACAGTCAATAGGGAACACAGTAATGAGTGTCGTGTGCGCTCCAGCGGGAGGTCACAAGCACCACACCGCTCTATTATACTCCTTAAAAGGTGTATTTTGGTGAATGGTTTGTAATGTCTCTGGTAGTGGGCGAGTCTGCCTGGTTTAATTGCAGACCCTCTTTAGTAGTTAACAGCAACTTCCATACACAGGATTGCACGGAGGAGAGGCAGTTCTGCAATGACGGTGATAGATATTGTTGCTATAGTGAGTGTTACTCTGTGCTGCACTGGTGTTCTCACGAGCCGAGCCTCTCTCCTTACATTCACTTATATGAGATATCTTCAAGACGTTGTTTATAATGTCTCCACGATCTTTCTACACTCCCAAGGTCAAGTTATAGTTCGTGTAATGCTCTATCTTTGCGAAAGTCAGCTTTCACAGCTCCTTGGCCAGTCTTTGCGAACAGTCACCTTCTCAGGCTAGTTGGACCAATCTTACAAAGAGATCAGTCTCATCAGCTCTTGGCCAGTCTTTGAAGTCAGCTTTATAGCGCTAGAACCCAGTCATAAAAGACGTCAGTTTTAACTCAGATATCTTAGAACCACAACTTTCAAGGTCAAACCTTTCTCAGACTCTCTTGACAAGTCATTCAAGGTCACCTTTCTCCTCTTGGACTTAGTCTTTAAGTCAGTTTTCTCAGTTCTTAGAACCAGTCCCTTTCAAGGTTCAGTTTTCTCAGCTCTTTAGGACCAGTCTTGTAAGTCAGTCTTATCATCAGCTCTTGGACCAGTCTAGCAGAAAATCTCTGACTATATTCTTTTATTTCATCTACACGTTTTGAGATGTATGACGGTGTTGCAATCGATGCTGCAATACTCTATGACAGCGTCTAACCTATGTGGATGATATGTTGCAAGTCTGTGCTGCAGTACTCTATGACATGCTCAACATATGAGGTGATAGTTGCAAGTCTTTGGCTGCATAACTCTATGACAGACTCTAATTATGCTCTTACGTAGAGTCTTAACTGACTACTTTATTTTATTAGTATGGAGTTCCTAGTCCTAATAACTTATGAGTTCTACAATCACTGTTGACACTGACTGAATGTAAACTCGGGGATATTCTCCATACTAGACTCTCCCACCACCTCCTCGCTAGCCTCTTCTTGTTACTGTCTCTCTCGCCCTTTCATGAATCTCCTCCAAGAGTGTTACTTGCCTCTCCCCTCAGTCTGTTCCTCCGCTTCCGGGTTTCTCTCTTTAAAAATATTAGAACTTCAGAAGGCAACTTACCCAGCAGATTCATGTAGTTGATTTCTAGCCATCTTTACAGTGTTCTACTGTACTTCTAAGATCAGTCTTACATGTGTCATCGTACTTCTGAAGAATCAACACATACAGTGTCCTTCTAGTACTAACTGAAGATCATCTACAGTGTCCCTGTACTTCGAAGATACGATCTCAGTGTCTCTTCTCGGCACATCTGAGACATCTTACAGTGTTTTTGTTACTTCTGAAGAATCATCTTACAGTGTCATTCTGTACTTCTGAAGAATCATCTTACAGTGTCTCTGTACTTCCGAAGATCATCTTACAGTGTTGTTCTGTACATTCTTGAAGATCACTTCTTACAGTGTCCTCTGTGACTATCTGGAGATCTCACATCTTACAGTGTCATCCTGTACTTCTGAGATCCATCTCTTACAGGTCTTCGTGTACTTCTGAAGAAATCATCACAGTGTCCTGTACTTCTGAAACATCTTACAGTGTCTTCTGATCTCTGAATGATCATCTTCTAACAGTGTCGTCCTGTACTTACTGAAGATCATCTAACGGTGTCTTCTGTACTTCTGAAGATCAATCGTACAGTCCTCCTGTACTCTGAGAAGATCTCTTACCGTGTCTTTCTGTACTTCTGAAGATCATCTTACACGACTTCTCTGAGTACTTCTGAAGATCATCTTACAGTGTCTCCCTGTACGTCTGAAGATCATCTTACAGTTCCATTCAGTATTCCTGACGAATCATCTTACATGTCCCCTCACTGTACTTCTGATTATCACATCTTACAGAGCGTTCATGTACTTCTGAAGATCATCTATACAGTGTCTCCTGTACTATCTGATCGGATCACATCTTACAGTGTCCTTCCTACATTCTGAAAGATCATCTAACAGCGTCTCCAGAACTTCTGAGATCATCTTACTACATGAGTCTTCTGTACTTCTGACATCATCTTTCAGTTGTCCGTCTGTAATTCTGAAGATCATCTTACAGTGTCTCCCTGTAACTTCTGAAAATCAATCTTACAGGGCATCTTCTGTACTTTCTGAAGATCCACTTACAGTGTCTCCTGTACTTCGGAAAGATCATATTACAGTGTCTTCTGTACTTCTGAGATCATACTTATCAGTGTCCTCCTGTAACTTCTGAAGATCACTACAGTGTCTATCTTCTGTACTTCTGAAGATCATCTTACAGATGTCCTCCTGTACACTTATTCTGAAGATCAAGCCTTACAGTGTCTTTCATGTACTTCTGAAGATCATCTTACAGTGTCCTTCTGTACTTCTGAAAGATCATCTTACAGTGTCCCTCCTGTTCACTATCTGAAGATCACTTACCGTTTCTTCTGTACTTCTGAAGTTCAACTACAAGTGTCTCCTGTACTTACTAAAGATTCCATCTTTACAGTTCTTCTGTACTTCTGTGAGATCTTACTTACAGTGTCTCCTGTACTTCTGAAGATCATCTTACAGTGTCTTCTGTACTTCTGAAGATCATCTTACAGTGTCTTCTGTACTTCTGAAGATCATCTTACAGTGTCTCCTGTACTTCTGAAGATCATCTTACAGTGTCTTCTGTACTTCTGAAGATCATCTTACAGTGTCTTCTGTACTTCTGAATAATCTACTCTACACAGTGTCTTCTGTACTCTGAAGATCATCTTACAGTGGTCTCTCTGACTTATACTGAAGATCATCTAATAAAGTGTCTTGTCTGTACTGTCTTGAAGATCCATTCTATACAGTCGTCTCCTGTAATTTCTGAGATCATCTTATACAGCTGTCTTCTGTACTTCTGAAGATCAGCTTACAGTGTCTCCTGTACTCTGACGAACAACTCACTACAAGTGTGTCTCCTGTACTTCTGAAGATCATCTTACATAGTCAATCTGTACTTCTGAAGATCATCATTACAGTGTCTCTGTACTCTGTGAAGATCATACTTACAGTTGTCCTCCTGTACTTCTGAGAAGATCATCTAACAGAGTCTTCATGTACTATTCTGAAAGATCATCTACAGTGTCTCCCTGTTCTTCTGAAAGATCAATCATACAGTGTCTCCTGTTAATTCAAGAAGATCAGCTTACAGTGTCTTCAGTACTTCTCGAAAATCATCTACAGTGTCTCCTAGATACTTTACGAAATACATCTTACAGTGTTCGGCTGTACTTCTGACTAGAGACATCTACAGTGGTCTCCTTACTTCCTCTAGAAGATCATCTTACAAGTGTCCTCCTGTACTTCTGAAGAATCATCTTACAGTGCTCTCTCCTGTATCTTCAGAAATCATCTAAATACAAGTGGCTCCTGTACTTCTGAAGATCATCTTAAGTGTCTCCTGAACCAGTCTAAAGATCATCTTACAGTGTCATCCTGTACCATCTAAAGATCATCTTACAGTGTCTCTCTGTACTTCGAGATCATCTTACACAGTGTCATTCTGTTAGCCATCTGAAGATCTTCTCTACAGTGTCTCTCCAATACCCCTCATAGAAGGAGCATCTTACAGTGTTCTCAGTACTTCTCAAGATCATCTTATACCATGTGTCTTCGTAATTCTGAAGATCAGCTTTACGAGGGTCTTCTGATACTTCCGAAGATTCATCTTACAGTGTCCATCTTACTTCTGACGATCATCTTTACATGTGTCTCTTCTGTAACTTCTGAAGATCATCTTACAGTGTCTTCTGTAACTTCTGAAGATCATCTTACAGCGTGTCTTCCTGTAACTTCTGGAAGATCATCTTACCGTGGTCTCTGGACTTTGTAGTCTGAAAAGTATTTCATCTTAACAGATGTCTCCTGTATACATTCTGAAGAAACCTCTACTTACAGAGTGTCCTTCAGAGGGGGGAGGAGGGGAGGTACTTCTGAGAAGAACATCTTACATGATTATCTTCTTGTACTTTTCATGAATATCATCTTACAGTGGTCTTCTTACTTCTGAAGATCCTCTTACAGAGAGTCTTCGGTACTTCTAGAAGATCATCTTACAGTAGTCTTCTTGTACTTCTGAAGAACCATCTTACAGTGTCTCTGTACTTCTTAAGATCATCTTACGAGTGTCTCCTGTACGTCCTCAAGATCATCTTACAGTGTCTTCTGTACTTCTGAAGATCATCTTACAGTGTCTCCTGTACTTCTGAAGATCATCTTACAGTGTCTTCTGTACTTCTGAAGATCATCTTACAGTGTCTTCTGTACTTCTGAAGATCATCTTAACATTGTCCTTACTGTACTTCTAAAGATCATACTTACAAGTGTCCTTCTCTTACTTCTGGAGATCCATCTGACAGTAGTACTCCTGTACTCTGAAGACTATCTACAGTGTCATCGCGTACTTCTGAAGATCATCTTACAGTGTTTCTGTACTTCTGAGATCATCTTACAGTTCTTTGCAGTATCTTCTGAAGATGCACCTTAACAGTGTCTTCCTGTACTTCTGAAGATAAGTCTTACAGTGTCTTTCTAGTACTATTTCTCGAAGATCATCTTCAACAGTGTCTTACTGTCTACATGAAGATCATCTTACCAGTGTCTACTGTACTTCTGAAGATTCAACTCTTACAAGTGTCTTCCCCCTCCTGTACTTCTCATTCTGAAGATCATCTTCACATTGTCTCCTGACTACATCTGAAGCGATCATCTTACAGTGGTCTTCTGTACTTCTGAAGATCATCTTACATGTGAATCTCCTGTACTTCTGAGAAGTATCATCTTACAGACTGTCTCCGGGTTACTTCTGAAGATCATCATAGCAGTGATCTTCTGGTACTTCTGAAGATCATCTTAACAGTGGTCTTCTGTAATTCTGAAGATCATACTTACGTGGTACTTCTGTACTTCTAAGATCATCGTTACAGTGTCTTCTGTACTTATCTGAAGATCATCTACACAGTGTACTCCAGAGTACTTCTGAGAAAAGATCATCGTATACAGCTGTACCTTTCTGTACTTTCTGAAGACATCTTCCAGTGTCTCCTGTACTTCTGAAGTTCATTCTTACAGTCTCCTGTACTTTCTGCGAAGATCATCTTACAGTGTCCCTTCTGTACTTCTGAAGTATCAACTTACAGTGTCTCTGTATACTTCTCTGAAGATCATCTTACAGTGTCTTCTAGTACTTCTGAAGATCATCTTACAGTTGCCCTGTAACTTCTGAAGACATACTTACAGTGTCTCCTGTACTTCTGAAGATCATCTTACAGTGTCTCCTGTACTTCTGAAGATCATCTTACAGTGTCTCCTGTACTTCTGAAGATCATCTTACAGTGTCTCCTGTACTTCTGAAGATCATCTTACAGTGTCTCCTGTACTTCTGAGAGACCATCTTAACAGTGTCATCCTGTAACTTCTGAAAATCATCTTACAGTGTCTTCACTGTACTTCTGAAGATCACTCTTACAGATGTCTCCTGTTACGGTTCTGAAGCGAGATCAACTTACAGTGTCTTCTGTACATTCTGAGATCATCTTCAGTGCCTCCGGTACTTCCTGAAGATCCATCTTACAGATGTCTCCTGTATCTTCGGAAGATCCTTCTTACAAGTGTTCTCCTGTAACTTCTGAGATCATCTTACAGTGTCTCCATGTACTTCTGTTCTGAAGATCTTCTTATAACAGTGTCTCCTGTACGTCTGAAGATCATCTTACAGTGTCTCCTGTACTTCTGAAGATCATCTTACAGTGTCTCCTGTACTTCTGAAGATCAGTCTTAACAGTGTCTCCTGTACTTCTGCAAGATCAATCTTAATTACAGTGCTTCTGTACTTTCTGAAATACATACTTACAGAGACTCCTGTACTCTGGAATATCATCTTACAGTGATCTCCTGTACTTCTGAAGAGATCATCTTACAGTGTCTTCTTGATACTTCTAAGAATCATACGTTATCGATACAGTGTCTCCTGTACTTCTGAAGATCATCTTACAGTGTCTTCTGTACTTCTGAAGATCATCTTACAGTGTCTCCTGTACTTCTGAAGATCATCTTACAGTGTCTCCTGTACTTCTGAAGACATTGATCTTACAGTGTCTTCTGTACTTCTAAGAAGATCCATCGTACAGTGTCTCCTGTCCTTACTGAAGATCATCTGACAGATGTCTTCTGTACTTCCTGACGATCATCTTACAGGTCATCCCTGTACTTCCTGAAGATCTTCTTTCAGAGTGTCCTCTGTATCTTCTGAAGAATCAATCTTACAGTGTCTTCTGTACTTCTGAAGATCATCTTACAGTGTCTCCTGTACTTCTGAAGATCATCTTACAGTGTCTCCTGTACTTCTGAAGATCATCTTACAGTGTCTCCTGTTGAACTTACTGAAGACATCTTACGTGTCTCCTTGAACTCTGAAGCATATCTTACAGTGTCTCCTGTACTTCTGAAGATCATCTTACAGTGTCTTCTGTACTTCTGAAGATCATCTTACAGTGTCTCCTGTACTTCTGAGGATCATCTCTACAGTGTCCTTCTGAGTACTTCCTCGAAGATACATCCTTACAGTGTCTCCCCAGTAACTTCTGTACTTCTGAAGATCATCTTACAGTGTCTCCTGTACTTCTGAAGATCATCTTACAGTGTCTCCTGTACTTCTGAAGATCATCTTACAGTGTCTCCTGTACTTCTGAAGATCATCTTACAGCGTCTCCTGAACTTTCTTGAAGAATCATCTTACAGAGTGTCTCCTGTACTATCTGAAGATCATTTCTTACGTTCGTCTTCATTGTACTTCTGAAGATCATCTTACAGTGTCTCCTGTACATTCTGACATAGATCATCTTACAAGTGTCTACCGTACTATCTGCACAAATCATCTACAGTGTCCATCCTGTACTTCTGAAGATCATCATTATAACAGGGTCCTCCTGTAACTTCTTGAGAAGATCATCTTAACAGTGTCCTCCTGTACTTCTCACCTGAAGATCCTCTTACAGTGATGTCTCCTGTACTTCTGAAGAGATCATTCTACATGATCTCCTGTACCTTCTGAAGATCATCTTACAGTGTCTCCTGTACTTCTGAAGATCATCTTACAGTGTCTTCTGTACTTCTGAAGATCATCTTACAGTGTCTCCTGTACTTCTGACAAGATCCATCATACCAGTGTCTCCTGAGTACTTCTTGAATATCATCTACAGTAGGTCTTCTGTATTCTGCAAGATCATCTTACATGTCTCCTGTACTTCTGAAGATCATCTTACATGTCTCCTGTACTTCTGAAGATCATCTACACAGACAGTCTCCTGTACGTCGAAGATCATCTTACAAGTATGTCTTCTGTACTATCTGAAGATCATCTTACAGGTCTTCCTGTAACTTCTGAAGATCATCGCTACAGTGTCTCTCTGTACTTTACTGAAGCTCATCTTACAGTGTCTTCTGTACTTCTGAAAAGAATTCATCTATACATGTGTCTACTGTACCTTCTGACTCACTTACAGTGTCTCCTGATCTTCTGAGATCCTCTTACAGTGTCTCCTGTACTTCTTGAAGATCATCTTCCAGTGTCTTCTGTACATAGAAGGGGGGTGAAATGCTGACAGGTCTTCTGTACTTCTGATAAATCCACTTACAAGTGTCTACGGTACTTCGATGATCATCTTACAGTGTCTTCTGTACCATTCTGAGATCAGCTTACAGTGTCTTCTGTCTCACATCTGAAGATCATCTCAGTTCCCTCTGGTACTCTGAGAAGACATCATCTTACAGTGGCACTTCCTAAAATTCTGAAGATCATCTTACAGTGTCTTCTGTAACTTCTGAAGACATCATCTACAGTTTCTCCTGTACTTCTGAAGATCATCTTACAGTGTCTTCCCCCTGTACTTCTGAAAGATCATCTTAACAGTGTCCTCCTGTACTTCCTGAAGACTCTATCTTACCAGTGTCTTCTGTACTTCTGAAGATCATCTTTACATGTTCTTCTGTACTTGCTGAAGATCATCTTTACAGTGTCTCTGTAACTTTCTGAAGATCTCATCTTACAGTGTCTACTGTACTTCTAGAAGATCATCTATACAGTGCTCTTCTGTACTTCTGGAAGATCATCAGTTGCTTCTTCTCCCCCCTCTCACCCCTCCACAGCTTTCACTCCCCACTCTCCCCCTCATCCCCCCTCCACAACTTTCTCCCCCTCCTCCCCCTCTCCCCCCTCCACAGCTTCCCCCCTCTCCCCTCTCTCCCCCTCTTCCACCCACCACAGCTTCTCCCCCTCTAGCACCCCTTCTCCCCCTCTCCCCCTCTCCCCCTCTCTCCCCTCTCAGCCCCTCCACAAGCTTCTCCCCCCCCTCTCCCCCTCTCCCCCTCTCCCCCTTCTCACACCCCCTCCACAGCTTCTCCACCCCCTCTCTACCCCTCCTCCCCCTCATCCCCCTCTCCTTCCCGCTCCACATCTTCTTCCCCCTCTCCCCCCTCCACCAGCTTCTCCCCCTCCGTCCCGCTCCACAGCTTCTGTTTTCTCCCTCCTCTCCCGCTCCACAGCTTCTCCCCCCTCATCCCCCTCCACAGCTTCTTCATCCACCCCTCTCTCCCCCTCCACACTTCTCCCCCTCTCCCCCTCCACAGACTTTCTCCCCCTCCTCCCGCCCCCCTCCACAGCTTCTCCCCCTTCTCCCCTTCCACAGCTTCTCCCCCTCCTCCCGCTCTTCAGCAGCTTCTCCCCCTCCCCCCTCCACAGCTTCCATCCCCTCTCCCCTCACAACATGGCTTCTCCCCCTCGCCTTCCCCCTCCACAGCTTCCCCCCTCTCCTCCTATTGCACATCCCACTTTCTCCCCCCTCCCATCTCCACAGCTTCCTCCCCCACTCTGCCCCCTCTCACCCCTCCTCCCACTCTCCCCTACTCACCCCTCCACAGCTTTCCCTCCCCTCTTCCTTCCGCCCTCTCCCCCTCTCTCCCTCTCACAGCTTCCTACCCTCCTCACGCCCTCTCCACAGCTTCTTCCCCCTCTCCCCCCTCCTCCCCACTCTCCCCCTCCACGACTTCTCTCCCCCTCTCCCCCTCCTCACCCACTCAACAACAGCTTCTCCCCACTCTCTCCCCGCTCCACAGCTTCTTCCTCCCCCTCTCCCCCTCCACAGACATCTTACAGTGCTTTGTACCTGAAGATATCTTACAGTGTTTTCTGTACTTCTGAGATATCTTACAGTGTCTTCTGTACTTTAAGATCATTTTACGTGTTTTCTGTATTCTAAAATCACTTACTTTGCTTCCCCCAGAATTTATACTCGTTAGTTTTATATCATCCGTGAACAGCTAAACAGAGAAATATTTAATATAAAAATATTTAGAAGATACTTAATATGATAAATAAAACCTGACAAAGATACTGGAATGAGACGCGTTCAGGACTCCAGTGCTTTCTTGTTATAACACACACACACACACACACATACACACAAAACACACACAAACACACCATACACACACACACACACAAAACACACACCCCACACACACACATACACACACACACACAAACACACACACACACACACACACACATACACACACACCACACACACACACACACAACACACACACACACACACACACAAAACACAAAACACACACACACACATACACACACACACACATCTTTCCATCCGGATATCAAATCCTCAGGAAAGACAGAGGGAGGCGAGGGGGAGGAGGAGTTGCACTGCTCATTAAAAACCAGTGGGTTTTGAGAAAATGGAAGGGGAATGGATGGAAAGGGCGAAGGGGACTACTTAGTAGGAACAATCCAGTCTGAGGGACATAAAGTGAAAAATTGCAGAATGTACAACCCACCACAGAACTGCAGGAGGCCAAGAGAAGAATACGATGAGAGCAACAGAGCAATGATCAACACACTAGCCGAGGTGGCCAGGAGAGCACACATGGGGGGAGCAAAGTTACTAGTTATGGGTGATTTCAATCACAAGGAGATTGACTGGAAAACTGGAGACCCATGGGTCCCGAAACATGGAGAACCAAGATGATGGATGGGGTACTGGAAAACCTCATGCATCAACATGTTAGAGACACAAACCAAGAGAGAGGAGAGGATGAACGAGCAAGACTGGACCTTTTAAACACCTTGAGTAGTTCGGACATCGAGGATATCATGCATGAAAGGCCCCTGGGAGCTAGTGATCATGTGGGTTTTGTGCTTTGACTACATAGTTGAGCTCCAAGTGGAGAGAGTAGCAGGAATAGGCTGGGAAAAACCAAACTACAAAAGGGGGAACTACCCAGGCATGAGGAACTTCCTTCAAAAACATTCATGGGAGAGGAACTGACAGGAAACCCCGTACAGAAATGATGGATTATGTGGCAACAAAATGCAAGGAGGCAGAGGAGAGGTTTGTTCCCAAGGGGAAAAAGAAATAATGGAAGAACAGAACGAGTCCTTGGCTCACCCAAAGGTGTAGGGAGGCAAAAACTAGGTGTAACTAGAGAATGGAAAAGGTACAGAAGACAGAGAACTCAGGAAAATAAGAGATTAGCCGAAGAGCCAGAAACGAATATGCACAGATAAGAAGGAGGCTCAGAGACAATATGAAAATGACATAGCATCACAAGTAAAGACTGACCCGAAGCTGTTGTACACCAATCAGGAGGAAAAAAACAGTCCAAGACCAGGTAATCAGACTGAGAAGGGGGATGGGGAATTCACAAGAAACGACCGAGAGGTATGTCAGAGCTCAACACAAGATTTAAAGAGGTATTTTTTCAGTGGAAACCGTAGGACTCCAGAAATCAGAACAGGGGGGCACACCACAAGTGCTGGATGAGGTACATATAACCAAGGAGGAGGTGAAGAAGCTGCTATGCGAACTTGACAAACCCCAAAGGCGTGGGACCAGACAACATCTCCCCCATGGGGCCTTAAAGAGGGAGCAGAGATATTGTGTGAGCCATTAACAAAGATCTTCAACACATCATTTGAAACTGGGCAACTCCCTGAGGTTTTGGAAAATGGCAAATGTTGTCCCAATTTTAAAAAGGGGGAAAAAGACAAAA
>NW_026505236.1:0-10000 GCF_026875155.1 Cherax quadricarinatus
CTGCCTTAGAACCGTATCTCCCTTTTTTCCCCCGGGGTCCGCCCCAATTTTCCCCCCCCCCTTTCCCCCCTTCCCAAGGTGCTCTCGCCTTTCCCAGGTCCCTGTGTCCGGAGTCCATCCGTGTCCCTCAGATGTTCTATCCCCCCCTTTCCAGGGTCTGCCTTAGCAACCGTATCTCCCTTTTTTCCCAGGAGTCCGCCCCCGGGTATTCCCCCCCCTTCCCCCCTTCCCAAAGGTGCTCTGCCTTTCCCGGTCCATGTGTGGGGAGTCCATCCCTGTCCCCCGATGTTCTCCCTTCCCCACTTTTTTCCCGGGTCTGCCCTTTCAACCAGAAATTTCCCTTTTTTCCCAGGGCCCCCCAGATATTCCCCCCCCCCTTCCCCAAGGTGCCCCGCCCTTTTCCCGGTCCCTGGTCGGGAGTCCATCCGTGTCCCTAGTGTTCTCCCTTCCCCACTTTCCCCGGGTCTGCCTTTGAACCCGGTTTTCCCCTTTCCCAGGGGGTCGCCTCAATATTTTCCCCCCTTTTTCCCCCCCTTCCCAAATGCTCTCGCCTTTCCCAGGTCATGTGTCCGGGAGTCCATTTGGGTTCCCTCAGATTTCTCCCCTTTTCCCCCCTTTCCCCGGGTCTGCCTTTCAACAAACTCCCTTTTTTCCCCGGACCGCGCAGTTTCCCCCCCCCTTTCCCCACTTCCCCAAGGGGCTCTCCCTTTCCCCGGTCCCTGTGTCCGGGGTCCCGTGTCCCCCCGTTTCTCCTTCTCCACTTTCCCGGGTCTGCTTAGCAACCCGTTCCCTTCTTTCCAGGAGTCCGCTTAGATATTCCCCCCCCTTTCCCCCCTTCCCCAAGGTGCTTCCCTTTCCCCGGCCATGTGTCCGGGAGTTTCATCGTGTCCCCTCAGATTTCTCCCCTTTTCCCCTTTCCCCGGGTTGCCTTTAGCAACCAGGATCCCTTCTTTCCCGGGGCCCGCTCGGATATTTTCCCCCCCCCCCTTCCCCACTTCCCCAAGGGGCTCTCGCCTTTCCCAGGTCCCGTGTCCCGGGGGTCCATCCGTGTCCCTCAGATGTTTCCCTTCCCCACTTTCCCGGGTTGCCTTAGCAACCCGTATCTCCTTCTTTCCCTGAGTCCCCCTCAGATATTCCCTCTCCTTCCCCCACCCCCCAAGGTGCTCTCGTTTTTCCCGGTCCATGTGCCCAGGAATCCATCCGGTCCCCTCAGATGTTCTCCCTTTCATTTTCCCCAGGGTCTCCCTTAGAACCAGTATCTCTTTTTTTTCCGGGAGTCGCCTCAGATATTCCCCCCCCCTTCCCAAGGTGCTTTCCCCTTTCCCAGGTCCTTTTGGGCCCAGGGTCCACCCGTGCCCCTTCAGATTTTTCTCCCTTCCCCTTTCCCCCAGGGTCTGCTTAGCAACCAGTACTCCTTCTTTCCCAGGCAGGAGTCAAAAGTCCATCTGTCCCCCTCGTTTTTTTCCCCTTCCCTCACTTCCCCGGGTTTTTCTTGGGCTTTCCCAGGTCCATGTGCCCAGGAACCCACGTGGGCCCCCCGGGGATGTTCCCTTCTCACTTCCCTTAGGATATCTTCCAGCCTCACCCTTCCCCCAGGTTATGTACCCCAAAGTCAGCTCAGCCACCCTCGTGATTACCCGAGAGAACGAGGTTTTTAGGGGTCTCCCGGTGAGATGTCCAGGTGGGGGGAAAATTACAGGGGGGGGCCCACACGAAACTGGTCCTGTAAAACACCCACCAAGACGTCTAGACCGTAGACACCCCGAGAGCCAAGCTCCGTCCAGTTCGACCCCCAAGGCCTGGCCCCCGTAAATTTTTGGAAGTTCATTTTATATTATAATTTTTCTACTTTAAAATATAAGATTTTTTATTTAAATTTAGCGTTCAAGTGGTTTGTGAATGTTTTTGTGTGGTTTATGAGTGCTCTTTTGTTGTCTGTTTGTCCACCTCCACGAGAACTGTAAAAGTTTTTGAACTTTTATTTCATTTGTTATTTACCTGTATTTTCGCAAGACGCGCAGTGAGTTAAAACGCAGTCACAATGGAAATATACTTTTGTCTGATTTTTAGGTTTCCTGGGTAATTTCGCATATTTATTTTGCATGATATTTGTGTAACTATTTATGTTATCTGTCCCTAAAAAATTTTCACACACTTTATTTTCCGCTTTTGACTTTTGTGAAAGGCGCCTGCGGGGTCCCCATCATTCTACACCCCAAAAAACCCAAAGCAACTGCACGCCCCAACAAACATATATAAAAAAACTCATAACCTTTAACTAAATGAATGAAATCACAAGCGCGCCCGCACCACAAAACATTATATATTTTATTATATATATAATGTGTGTGTGTGTGTTGTGTGTGTGGTGTGTGTGTGTGTGTGTGTGTGTGTGTGTGTGTTTTTGTGTGTGTGTGGTGTGTGGTTTTTTAGTTCTTTATTGAACCCCTGTATTTCCTACTCTTCACAACAGGTCTCCACTTAAAAAATTTTGCAGTTTTTATAAGACTGTGCCGCAGTTGTAAACTGTACAGAAAAAAACACGGGACAAAATTTTTATTATTTTTGTTTTGTTTACAATTATTGTTTATTTTTGTGTCCGATGTGATCTGTCTTCCCACCAAAAAATCTGTAAAAAAATGTCTCAGTTTTTCCTTTTTTGTGGAGTTGTTTTTTTATATATGAAGTACTGAAATGTCCACAAGTAAAACCAAGTACACAAAGTACACACCACACAACACACACCACACACACACAAACAACCCACAACACACACACACAAACACACACACACCAATTCTTCGTTCCTGTGGTGTATACATGGAGAAAATTTTCGGGGGTAAACCCCCCGAGGCCCGTCTGGACGACCTTAATATATATAAACCCAAAATTTCCCCAGCACACGTATAATTTAATACCCAACCCTTGCCCTCACATGGTGCAAACATTCTATGCACTATGTGTACTTTCTCAACGAATCATGAGCCCACCCCTCCCCTTAAAATGTACTCTCTATAGTATTTTGAGTGTAAGTCTGGGGACTGCTGGTTCCCCAGACTACTAAAATTCGAGATAAATTACCCCCTACTTGATAACATAGTTAGATCTATGGTTTGCGGTTTTTTGTATTTGCAGTAATATTTTGATTTAGAGTAATGACTGTGATTTTGCGTGTTTTTAGTGATGTGTAGTGATATTGATTTCCAGTTTGTTTTTAAATTTATATTATATATTTTTAAGAATTCTGAATACTCGGGATTAGAAGCTTTTAAATAGTATTTTCTAGATTTTTAATGAAAAATATGAAAAATTATGGAAAAGTAACAGTTGAGAGAGTCTTGATGGATTAGAAAGAAAACATTTTTGGGAAATTATTACATAATTTTTAATTTATCCCGTCTTCACTTCTCTCAACTTCACTATTTTTAAAAAAAAAATATACAACACAAAAAAAAAGAAAAAAAATAAGTGTACAAACTGGGAGATCAACCTTCGAAAAAAGTGTTGTTGTTTTTGATGTTACAACTGGCCAGTACAACTCTGTTTAAAATGTCTTCAATATTGCTGTTTTATGTATTACTTTATTTGTTTACTTTCCCTTATTTTTTTTGTTTGTTCTTGTATGTTCTTGTGTGATTTTTTTGTACTGCTGTATGTTCTGCTGTTTGTTACTGTATTTTTTTTATGTGTTCAGTTTTGTTCTTGTTTTACTGTATGTACAGTTTTGTGTTGTTTTTGTTATTATGAGGTATTTTTCTAGACAGTTTTCATTTTTTATTTTTTGTGTTTTCCGCACTCGATCAATCACAATCTTGACATATTCTTTCCTTGGTATAATCAACAGGAAATACACAAACACTAATATTTTGTGTTAGTATGCGTCCTTGCATTTTACAGTATTTAATTTTCCTGTTTTTTAAGTTACCCCACTTTTAAACATAAGAACATAAGAAAGGAGGAACACTCAGGACCCGTTGGCCCATATAGGGGGGGTCCTTTACAATTTTCTTCCCACTAAAAAAAAACATTTGCCAACCCCAAATTTTTCAATCCCCACCCAAAAATTTTAAGTCTGATATAAAAAGTCCCCTCAAATCCAACCCTTCCCACTCATGTCTTACCATCAAAATTTTGAAACTCCCCAAAGCCCCACCCCTAAATAACCCAACTAGGTAGACGTTACACTCATCTATCCCCTTTTTCCCAAACCAATACTTTCCTATGTCCTTTTAAATCTAAATTATCAAATTTAAAATCATTCTGGGGTTTTTCCCCTGGAGAGACATCCTCTAGCCCTTATTAATATCCCTTTTTTAAATACTTATCTTCCACTTATACCTTCGATCGGGTCTCCCCTCATTTTTGTCAAAAAAGTAAAAGTAACTTAACTAAATTCCCTAACCATACTTAAAAATTAGCACCCCCCACATTTGTTTTCAGGATTCAATTTCCAGTGTTATTATTTAGCTGCATTTCGTGGTTTTTTATTTGCACTAACAAAGATGTCATGACATACAGTGAAAATTTAGCGGTTTATTTTTAGTGAGAAATTTTTTTGTTAGAGGATTAGCGGTTAGCAAGTAACTTTTTGGTTTAGCTGTGCCCCGTTTTTTTAAAAGTTAACAAAGGGGATAAAGATCGGAACATTCTAAAAATTTTAAATTTACTTTTTTAAATTTTTTCCGTTTATTGCTTGAGAAACATTTCTTTTGGGCTTCAATTTTCAGTGCTGTGTGTTGTACCCCGGGCAAGATTCTTGGGACTATTTGGTCCCCTATATGCAATAATACAAACCCCTTCCAAATTTTTTTCTGTTGAAACTGTTAAAAGGTCCTTCATGACATTGAAATTTGACTGTGTATCCTACTAAAACAGGGGTATATTTAATGGAATGGACTGTTTACTTTTTTTTGTTTGGAATTTTAAAATGCCTACTATTCCAAAAGGCCCCTTTAGCATTGTTTTGACTTCATGTAAAAAATTAAAAAAGCCAAATCAGTCTTCAGTGGCGATTTTTAAAAAACTTTGTCCTGATGTGTTTTCTCAGAGGAAGAATCTGTTGAGGTAGGTTAGTAGAACTGAGGTTCGGTTGTAGAAGGTTCCGAATTTTTTAAAAAATTAGTTTTGAGTAATTTTACTTTTTCGGTTCCTCATTTAAATTATATTATGTACTTTTATATTGGCTATAACAGCCCTGTGACGAAAAATGTCGTCAAAAATACCCAAACCCCGCGTTAAAAGTACGTAAAAATCATATATTGGTATGTTTGTGCGCTTGTTAGCCTTTCAAGAAATGAAAATGACCAAAAAATAAATAAAAAAGAAAAAATGTAATATTTAAAACAGTTTTGAGGAGGTGGAAAAGTTTTCAACACTTGGAATTCATCTAATAAAATAAAACACTTAAAATACTTTTAAACTGATAAATAAGCAAGAAATCTTACTTAGACTAAAATTATATGTATATAAAAGGATTTCCAAAAAATTTTCGTTAATTAGCCCCTCGGGGTGGGGAAATGTGAGGCCCCTTTTGGTTTTGGCGTCTAGGACCCCGGTCCAGGCTGTCTTGGGGGTTGGAATTACTGGACGCAGTTTTTTGTGTGTGTCACCCCCGTAATTCCCCCCACCTGGCGTCTTACCCTAGACCAGCTAGCAAGACCAAGTTTCCCTGCGCGAGGTCATGAAGGGGGCAACGCTGTCTGGGGGAAATGGGGAAGGGAGCCCCCTGAGGCGAATAAGTGGCTCCCCGGAGACACTATCCGGGGAAGGCACCGCTGATCCCGGGGAAGTGGGGGAAGGGGGTCCCCCTGAGGGACATAAAGTGGACCCTGGAGAAAGATCCCCGGGGAAAGGGACGCTGACTCTGGGGAAGTGGGGAAGGGAGTTTCCCCTCGGGGGACCAAAATGGACTCCGCAGACAAAAGACCGGGGGGGCACCGTGACTCTGGGGTGTGGGGAAGGGAGTCCACCTGAGGTGACATAAGTGGGCTCCTGGAGACACTGATCCAGGGAAGGCACCCCCTGACCTTTGGGGAAATGGGGAAGGGATCCCCTGGGTGACTAATGGACTCCCGGAGACATGATCAGGGAAAAAGGGACCCTTTTCTTGGGGAAGTGGGGAAGGGGTCCAGTGAGGGGGACAAAATGGACTCCGGAGACATGATCCGGGGGGAAGGGACCCCTGACCTGGGGGAAGTGGGGAAGGGGGTCACCAGGTGATAAAAGTAGAATCTGGAGACATGATCGGGGGGAAAGGGACCCCGGGCCTTAGGGAGTGGGACGGGGGAAGCTAAACGGCGGATGGTTCCTGGATTCATAAAAATTTGGGGGAAAGGTTTTGGTTTGGGGTGACCTTGTGTAAATGGGGAAAGGGGAGAATCCGGAGCGAGCGGGGATTCCCCGGTACATGAAACCCGGGGAAGGCAAGAATACTGAATTTGGGTGACCTTGGGAAAAAAGGGGATGGGGGACATCCGGCGGTAGACGGATGGGTTCCTGGATTCATGATCCTAAGGAAAACAAAAATACGCTGATAAGGGGAAATGGGGGAAGGGGGGTCCCCTAGGTGAAAAGTGGCTCCCCAGACACTGATCCGGGGGAAGGGCCCCCGACCTTAGGTAAGTGGGGAAGGGAAGACTCCGGGAGCGAGCGGATGGGTTCCCGGAAACTAAAATTGGGGAAGGTTGGGTTGAGGCTTACCTTGTGTAACTGGGGGGGGGGGACTCCGGAGCGGCGGATGGATTTTTGGTACATGAACTGGGGGAAAAGGGATGATACGTGAAATTGAGGTGACCTTTGGGTAAAATGGGGAAAGGGGGGAATCCCGGGGCGAGCGGATGGATTCCTGGATACATTTTAATGGGGAAGGGGATGAATACGTTTAAGTTGAGGTGACCTTGTGTAAGTGGGGAAGGGGGAGCATCGGCGGTAGACGGTGGGTTCCTGGATACATGTCCTTTAAAGGGAAAACAAGAAACCGCTGCCTGAGGAAGTGGGGAAGGGAGTCCATCAGGTGACCAAGTAGACTCCTGGAGACCCCGATCCGGGGAAGCACCGCCGACCTAGGTAAGTGGGGAAGGGAAGAATTCCGGGGAGGAGGGAGGATTTGGAAAAAACTTGGGGAAGGGGTGGTTTGGGTGACCTTGTGTAATTTGGGGACGGGGGGGGACATCCCGGAAACGGGGGATGGATTTCCGGATAAAAGAACCCGGGGAGGATGAAAAATGCAGTTGAGGCTGACCTTGTGTAAGGGGAAAAAAAGGGGGGACATCCGGGCGAGCGGGTGGATTCTGGAACATGAACCCGGGGAAAAGGGATGAATACATGCAGTTGAGGTGACCTTTTGTAAGGGGGAAGGGGAGACATCCGGAGCGAGCGGATGGATTCCTGGATACATGAAACTGGGGAAGGTATGAATACGTGAAGTTTAGGCTGACCCTTGGGTAAATGGGGGAAGGGGAGGGAAAAACATCCCGGAGCGGCGGATGGATTCCTGGATACATGAAACCCGGGGAAAGGTATGATTACGTGAAGTTGGGTGGCCCTTGTGTAGGGGGAAGGGGAGACATCCGGCGGAGACGGGGGTTCCGGTACATGATCCTAAGGAAAGCAAAAAATACCCCTGACTCAGGGAGGTGGGGAAGGGAGTCCACTGGGCACAAGAGATTGGAGACACTGATCCGGGGAAGGCACCCCCGACCTTGGTAAGGGGGAAGGGGAAGACATCCGGGGGGGCGAACGGATGGAAATTTCCGGATTCTGAATTGGGGGGAAGTGTGGTTGAGGTGACCTTGGGTGTGGGGAAAGGGGGGGGGGAATCCGGGAGCGAAGGATGGATTCCGGACACATGAACCCGGGGAAGGCTGAGGGTGGAAAGGGAGAGAGGGGAGGGGAGAGAGGGGGAAAGGGGAGGTGACCCTTTGGGAATGAGAAAGGGAGAATCCGGGGGCCCACGGATGGATTCCCGGACACATGAACCTGGGGGGGGCGAGGGGGGGGGGGACCTTAAAAGAACCACTGGCCCCCACGTGGCAAGGTCTGGTAACTCAGAGATAACTCGAGGTGACAGTGGTCGCAAAAATTTTTTTGTTATTATTTTTATTATATTCTAATTCAAAATTTGGATTCATGATTTGGATTCAAGAGCGTCGACCTCAACAGTGCTATTGTGGTCTATTCCCACTCCAGCCCCCCTGACAGTAGCCAGGTGTTTTATTCCACTCCCGCCTCCCTGACAGTTTTGCCACGGGGATGTTTTCCCCCTCAGCCTCCCGACAGAGCCAAGGTGGGGCGTTATTCCCCCTCCCCGCGTCCTGAAGTAGCCAGGTGGCGTTATTCCCACCCAGCCTCCCCGACAGTAGCCACGGGGATGTTTTCCCACTCCAGCCTCCCTGACGTAGCCACGGTGTTTTTATTCCCCCTCCAGGTCCCCGCCCGTAGCCACGGTGGCGTTATTCCACTCCAGTTCCCTGACGTGCCACGGGATGTTATTCCCACTCCACCCCCTGACAGTAGCCACGGTGGGGGTATTCCCCCTCCCGCGTCCCTGCAGTAGCCAGGTGAGTTATTTCCCCCTCCAGCCTCCCTGACAGTAGCCCCGGTGGCGTTATTCCCCCCTCCAGGTCCCTACAGAGCCACGGTGGGGTTATTCCCACTCCGCGTCCCGAAGTAGCCACGTGGGGTTTTCCCCCTCCAGCCTCCCTGCGTAGCCACGGTGATGTTTTCCCACTCCAGCCCCCCGCAGTAGCCACGGTGTGTTTTCCACTCCAGGTCCCTGCAGTAGCCCCGGTGGCGTTTTTCCCACCCAGTCTCCCCGACGAGCCACGGGGATGTTTTCCCACTCCAGCCCCCCTGACAGTAGCCACGGTGGCGTTATTCCCACTCCAGCCTCCTTGACGTAGCCCCGATGATGTTACTCCCCTCCAACCCCCGTGCGTGTCATGGTGGTGTTATTCCCACCCCCCTCCCTCCACGTAACCCCGGTGGGTTATTTCCCCCTCCGTTTCCCGAAGTAACCACGGTGATGTTATTCCCACTCCTCCCCCCCTGACAGTAGCCACTGTGGTTATTCCCCTTCCAGTCTCCTGAAAAATAGCCGGGGGTGTTTTCCCCCCTCAGCCTCCCCCGACAGTAGCCCCGGTGGGGTTATTCCCACTCCCGGGTTTTTCCCCCACAGTAACCACGGTGATGTTTTCCCATCCCCTTCCCCCCTGACCGTAGCCCCTGGATTTTATTCCCCCTCCGTCTCCCTGACAGTAGCCCCCGGTGATTTTTTCCCATCCAGTTTCCCTTGACAGTAGCCCCGGTGATGTTTTTCCCCTCCGGGCCCCCCTGAAGTAGCCACGGGGGTGTTTCTGAGTTGTACTTTGTGTTACTGTACGTACTCTTCTGTGTTTCTTTGCTTACTTTCTGTTATTTTCTTTCTGTGTTCGTTGTACTGTTTTGTTTTACTGTACTGTATGATCTTTGTGTTACTGTATGTCTTTGGTTACTTCTGTACTGATCCCCATCAACTTTCTCCCCCGGTCCCTGGTACCGGGGCCCATTGTGTGACGTCAGTACACCCCCCTTTTAAAATTCCCCCCAAATCAACCTTGCTCCCCCCGGGCCCTGGTTCCCGGAGCCATCTGTGTTACTCAGTACTCTCCCTTCCCCATTCCCCCACACTCAAACCCTTTCATCCCCAGGTCCCTGGTTCCAGGAGTCCACTGTGTGACGTCAGTCTTTTCCCCCTTCCCCCCCTTCCCCCCCCACTCAACTTTGCATCCCCCGGGGCCTGGTTCCCGAAAATCCATCTGTTTTGATCATTACCTCCCTTCCCCCAAAACCCCCACATCAACCTTGATCCCCAGGTGTTGGGTTCCGGGAGTCCATCTGTGTGACGCAGAACCTCCCTTTTCCCACTTCCCCCCACTCAAACCCTTTATCCCAAGGTCCCTGTGTGTGTGGTGTGTGTGTGTGTGTATGTGTTGACTCGCTGCTGTTTACTGTCAAGTATTCC